>JABFOU010000307.1:0-10161 GCA_022817745.1 Scelioninae gen. 1 sp. ZL-2020 | reverse complement strand
GACTCGGGCGCCGGTGGCGCCCTCGGACAAAATATGCTATTACATCCGAGGGCGTCACTGCGCCCAAGGCATTGTACGATATTTTTCATCCGTGTGCAGTGTGCTGAAAGTTGAACTAACCTAGGCCGAGTGCCGGAAGCTCAGCTGAAATATACTATTTCAGTCGTGGCAGCGGACGAAAGTTGAACTAACCTGAACTCTCGTGCCAAAAGCTGTCGCTTTCGACACTCTACCTAGGTTAGTTCAACTTTCAGCACACTGCACACGACTGAAAAACATCGTTGTGGACTCGGGCGCCGGTGGCGCCCTCGGACAAAATATACTATTACAGCGCACTGACGTAGAGGCGAAATGTGGAACTAACGTCAAATTCGTCCGTAATTTTCACAATTCGCTACTTCGGCGAATGTGATATACTAATATATATATAACTCAAAATATTCTAAAAAAGTAAATAAATTTAATATTTATTTATTAACATTCCAAGAAATATACGTATCATGTTAATGCTTTTTTAATCCAGTAAAAAATGATACAGCTTGATAAATGTCATCAAACTATATGTTGACTATATTCACAAACTGTTTGTATTTCATACTAAATAAATTAAAGACATTTTACCAGAGTGGTATTTGATTATAATAAAGGATGCAAGTAATATATATTCTCTAAATATAATCGTAACATTCTTTACTGTTAACTTAACAGTAACGACATTTCATTAGTTAAAAAAAGATTTGCAGTTATTCTTTTTTTATGATGTAATGTTTATATTATTTTGTATTGAATGAGTTACTTTTTATATTTTACCATCGGTAAAACTCTGTACTTTTGTTGTTTACATCAAGACAATTGATACAACATTGGTCAGTTGGTTCCCTAGCGGGACACTACTAATATAGTTAGGTCTAATAATAATTAAAAAAATGTCGGCCATTCGGCTGACTATGTCTAAATTGAAGCTTGGTATTTATAAATAATAAAAACAATGGTCAGCTGCTGATAGGATGGGGTAATCTAACTCAAACCACTACAAAACATGAAGACATGCTCGGTCGAACTGTGCATTTTAAATAAAAAAATTTGTACCTCAAATTTTTCCAAAATTCAAAACCCTATAACTACATGAAAAAATAAGTCTCTCAAAAAAACCAAAGGCGTTTGCTGATCTTAATTTTCATAAAAAAAACAACAGATGCTTAAATGGCTGTTACCAGAACCTGGAATAAAAAATGTTTTACATAATGAATTCAAAATAAACGAATCCATTATAAGCAGCGATGTTGATGCAATCAAAGATTCCATCATTGATAAAACCGTAAAAACAAACATTTTAAGATCAGTTTTCTCTGAAAATGGCTACAAACTTTTCAAAAGTAAGATTTCGGAAAAACGACGAAAGAAAAAATATACTTGTGGATTTTGTAAAAAGAAAATTCAAGCAAAAAATGAATCTTCTACACGCTGCAGTTGTTGCTTGGAATGGTCACATGACAGATGCATTGAAACATTGCCACAACCAAGCGAACATTGGTTTTGTAACGATTGTTTATAAAATAACATGCGGCGTTTCAATTTTTTTTAAGACTATAATAAAATAGAGAAAATTATAATCTCTAAGATTATGGAATCTTCCATGTTTTGCTCCTTCGGGACCGGAAATTTCTCACTATTTGCATATCTTAGTGCGAGCCCAACTGGATTTTAATCAAAATTAAACATCCAATGCTACACTATTAATTTTGTTATTTTGTACAGATTATTCAAAATTTTTATATGCAGTAGAAGTCCTCTTATTTTCCGTTTCAAATTTCAAATTGCGCGTTACTAATATTGATAGAGGAAACCCTTGTAGAAAAATATCGCTGAAAAAACGTCTGAAAATTGCTGAAAAAAATGTCTGAAAAATTGCTGAAAAAACGTCTGAAAAACACTGAAAATGTGCCAATTTTAACAGATTTTCAGAGTTTTTAATTATGTATGAAAATCTCTGAAAAAGTCTGAAATTGAAAAACATAGAAAAAAACTTGAAAAAATAGTATTTTTGTAACTATAAGCATAAAATAGTAGAATTTAGCATTTTTTAAAAAAATTTCAATCATTTTTATTTTCAGACTTTTTCAGAGATTTTCATACATAATTGAAAACTCTGAAAATCAGTTAAAATTGGCACATTTTCCGTGTTTTTCAGACGTTTTTTCAGCAATTTTCAGACATTTTTTCAGCGATATTTTTCTACAAGGGAAGTATATTAATTTTTTTATTTTTTATTTTAGTTATATATATAAAGGTATATTGTATACTTTGCATATATTATTTTCCATGTGAGAATTTTCATACAAACACTTTATACATTGAAATTTGTATTTTGTGTGTCTCACTTTTATCACAAAACTGTAAAAATCATATAAAATTATATAACACAATATGCTATAAGAAATCGATTTTACACCAATTTTTAGCAGGCAGTAATTTTAAGAGGAAAAATATCAAACACTTTTTACTAGATGAGACTGTTCTAAATATACATCATTAGAATATTTTTAAAATACAAACGTATTATAATGTATGAATTTTTTTTCAATTTTTCAAGTTTTGTGACATTTTTTTTATAAGTATATATAGAGCGGTTGTCAATTCACAAAAAATTCGTTATATAAATTTAAAAAAAAATAATAATACTGAATGAATTGATTTTTTGCTAAGTGAATATTTTTTTATCAATAAAGAATGATCATACCAATTGTACATTAATTGAATGAAAGCCTTTACGATTGACGTAAACGTATTCGGGGTGAATGTCATCATTAATATTAGGCGGAACAATAGCAACGTGGGTACAGTCGATACATCCAATAGCTGGAATACCATTCCTATCTCTAAATCTGAAAAAGGTATTAAACTCAAAATTTAGAATCATTGATTATGATTATGACTACTTTGTACATGCCATTATTTTATATGTTTCAAGCAGAATAAGAAACAATTTTAATGAAATAGTAAAATATTGTGGCGAAATATTCTACAGAAGTATAAGAATATATTTTACAATTTGAAGTAGGTGCAAGGTGAACAAAAATAATTATATCAACAATTATATTTAAAGTTAGTGAAGTTGAATTGCATTTTGGTCAAATATAGATTCTGCGATTACGAATTAGAAATTCACTGATTTAGTAAAGTCTTCAGAAATACGATTCACTTTTATTTATTGCAGACTTAAAATGATTTTAGATAGAATTGGACGATAAAATTTCGAGATTCGATATTATAACAATCAGCTAAAGAGATACATTAAATTAATCTGTAAACAAATATTTTTCGACAATAATTAAAAAAAAAAAGAAAAAAAAACAGGGGTACAATTAACTACATAGTCATAATATTTTTCGTTTCAACATTTCAAATAAAAAAATTCTTGACAATTTGTTACACTAAATATAAAATAATATTATTTTATAAAACAATAATTTTTAAATGCAAATGTTGCAAAAATGAGTTACCCGTCTCTTGAATGTATTAATTCTTCGTAGCTACTTGGAAATCGTATATACTGTGTAATAACAGCAGGATTATTAGCTGCATTAATTACGTCGTGCAAACTTCTAGATACAGAAGATTGACTCATACCAATATATTTATTGCTGCCAATATTCAATTGATATGAGCCACTGGCAAAAAATCGCAAAGCACATAAAACCTGTACATTCAAATATGTAGTAATGAATGAACTATTAATATTTATAATGATTATTATAACGTAACATATTTGGATATAGAATACACTTATTTTTACCAATATAACAGACAAAACTTTAAGCAAAATTATTAAGAACTGAAGATATTCATTATCAATATAAAATTGTGTTATTAACGATTATTGTTACTTGACTTCAGAGATCGGTGAAAAATCAGATGTTTAGAATTTTATGATTTATCTATTGCAAAAACCGTAGGTTTTCACAGCCGGTATTCTCTGTTATGAATACTCGTGAGTCGTGATAATTTAACGAGGGCGGAACGTTAATAAAGAAATATTTTTATTGGTAATGAATATCTTGAGGTCTAAATGATCTTTACATATTTTGATATAATTATTATATTAATCAAATGTTTTCTATATACTTTTGTTTCAATATCTAATTCGTAAGGTCGCATTGCTGGTGTCATGTACGGTTCGACGACATCAATAAATTCTCTCGTCATTTCTTTATCTAGACGAAACATTTCTTTAAACTTTCTATCTCTTAACGCGAATGCGTTTTCACGAATGTTGAAGCGCCTGCCATTATTACCGTCGTTGTTTAAAAAATCGAGAGCTACTGCTGCATTAACGATTTCATCCATCTAAATAAAAAATATACATTTAAAATGTAAAATTACATAAGTCAATCATTTGATAAAATATTGAAATGTGCGTATTACATGAACAAAACTTAAATAGAAATCATACGGAAGAATGTAAATTTTATATTAAATATCATTGATATTGTCATTATAACTAATTTGAAGCGAAAAATATTAATGATATATGATTACCATAATTTCAATTTAAAAAATTTATAAAATAGAATTATAAGGGAGTAACACCGTCTATTGCCATGCTAAAATTAATTATCGCCATCATATATAAAAAGTAATATTTTATTGAGTTTTTTAATAAATTGTTCTTAAATTATAAATATTACAATACAGAACGAGTAATAGTATGATATTATTACATGAAAATCATTTTTCATGATATTTTTTTAACGCACTATAAAAATTTGCCGATTAATGGAACCTATATCGATAACCGGTGCCTCTAACTTATTTTACGCAACAAGGGTGGGGAAACGGCACTATTGCCTCAGTCAAATATTTGTTCAGGGCTGATAGCAAATTTCGAGTCCAAATGTAGGTGTTTTAGGGACTTTTTGTATAAAAATAGAGACTAAATAGGGACCAAATAGAAACCAAATAAACATGATAAAGAACAAAGTTCGTTATAAAAAAGGTGAAATGGTAATAAAAACTTAGAAGAAATACGTTTGAATCAATTTTCTATTACGGGGGAACCTAACTTCAGATGTCGAAAGTAACGCAAAGTTTGTAAAAAATTTTTGGCATGATACATAATACAAATGAATTGGTTCTTTCTCTGTATTATTAAGTTATATATAAGTGCTATAACTGAATTTTTTTTTGGGTGAAATTATTATAATTCCATATATCTGTAATCGCCCTGAAGTGCTGCACATTGCTGTCAGATGGTAGAGTTCAATTCTCAGTCCTGAAACAAGATCATTTCGCATTTCAAAACTCATAAACAATGACTCATTATCTACAAAGTACACTGAGAAAAAAAACTGCTAAAACTGCATGTCGAACAAAGCTAAAACTGCTTTATGAAGGATAACCTATTGACGACATTCGAATTAAAAAAAAAGGAAATCATTTGTGTATGTCTTCTTTTGTTTTTAATGTTTACATTTATTTGTCCTTCAAAAAGCAGTTTCAGCTTTGTTCAACATGCAGTTTTGGCAGTTTTTTTTTCTCAGTATAGCGTAGGATTTTTTGGATATTCCAATAAATAGGTTTATATAGTACATAATTTCAATTTTTTTATAAAAAAAGGATACATATTTTTCAAAATTTCGCCATTTCTTTATTTGTTTGAGTTTCTAAAAAATCTGACGCTACTTTATAGATAATTAGTCATTCTTTAAGATTTTTGAAATGCGAAATGTTATCTCGTTTCAGGACTGAGAATTGAACTCTACTATCTGAACACAGCGTGCAGACACTGATCCAACTTCAGGGCGATTACGGACTGAATTATAATAATTTCACCTAAAAAAAAATTTAGTTTCAGTTAAGATGAAATCTCAGTGCTAAGGTCCAGGAGTTAGGGTGTTTTCAATTCATTTTATCATAAAAGATACTTGATGTTTCTCAATAATACCTGTCAAATTTGTGCTTCTGGGAGATTCAAATGAATTATAAAAACATTATTTTCACTTGTTATTATTTACGTAGTAACTACGTTAGAATTTTTCTCCACTTGACAAACGCCCGTAGTTACTGTGATTGTATTGAATTACATTCTAAATATTTATATAGTGCAAAAAATTCTTCTAAAATAAGAGATTTAACGGATATAGTTTATTTTCTCAAATTATTTATATTAAAAAAATTATTTACAAAATGTCTATTCTAATAACAAATGCACTGAAATATCACCTTCATATATAGCTTAATAATACATAGAAAGACCGAATTCATATCATTTATCACTCCAAAAAGAAATTCCCAAACATTGAGTTTTTTCTCGATTTTCAGGGTTACGCTACCTTCCTTAAACCATTAAAGCCTGAAATTCATAATTTTCACCCTTTTTTTCGTGTAGGTATTTAAAAAAACCGCTTTCTTGAATTACCAAGCGGCCAACCATAATTTTTGACCTGGAATCTGATAAAGCACACTCGATTTTATATAAAAATTTTTTTGACCAAATAACATAAATTAACATTAATCTAATAGAGTGCATTGCTTTTGTGCCAAAATCGTTGCTTTTGCGCCTTCAGTTAGAAAAACTCATATGAGATAATGCTTTTGCGCCTTCATTAACATAAACTCATTAATTAAACGACAAAATGTTTTTGCGTCCTCATTAACGAAAACGCATCAAATGACACAATGCTTTTGCGCCAAAAGATAATAAGATACATAGATGATTGTTTGAACGTAGCTATTAGAAAAATGTTCAAATTAGTGGTTGTCAATTTCACTTGGGACAAGCATGGTGCATGAAGAAGTGTTTTGGTCTGCCTTATTATCAGTCGTTAGCAGAAGTAAGTGATTGTTTTCTTAAAATGATGGAGACGAAGTCCAACTGTCCCAAACTAACGTTATTTTGTGATTATTTAGTAGATACATTTATCTCAGAAATTAGTTTGTTTCCACCATATATTTCAATGGTGGAAACAAACAAGAACCACTAATGCTTGTGAATCGTTTCACAGCAAAGACAACAATTTGTTTTATAAATGTCACCCTGATTTGTATACAAAAATTGATATTTTATTAAAACTGTAGGCTGATACTTACCTAAAAATAAACAAAGCTTTGCATAAACCACGAAAAAAATGCAGAGACGACAGTAAAGAAAATGTATTAACAAAAATTATAAATGATTATGTGAATAAAAAATATCGCAGTTAGTATATGTCAGCAAAATTGCTTATTATAATAAACCTTTACAATAGCTCACTGCTTAAAAAAAGAGAAATCTAAATCCGACCATGCAACCTCTACGTGGTACATTTTGGATAATGCTAATGTTGGCGGTCAAGCTTTATTTATCATCTGGAAATTATCTTGCCCATATAATTAAACGGCGCAAAAACATTGCGGCAATTCATGTATTTTCGTTAATGAGAGCGCAAAAGTATTGTGTCATTTAATGAGTTTTTACTAATTGAGGCCCAAAAGCATACAGTGATTAACTCAAAGGGGCGCAAAAGCAACGCACCGATCTAATACATCAACTTAATTGATTAACATTTGCTTTTTTTTTGTTTTGAGTTCTATTGTGACACTTATTTGGACAGGGTCATGTTTATTTACGAGACTCAAGTGCTTCTTGGGATATGTTTCCGATGTTAATAGCTTAAATTCATTCAATGCTTGAATACACCCGAAATTATACAAAATA
Organism: Scelioninae gen. 1 sp. ZL-2020; assembly: GCA_022817745.1. Lineage (NCBI taxonomy): Eukaryota > Metazoa > Arthropoda > Insecta > Hymenoptera > Scelionidae > Scelioninae gen. 1 sp. ZL-2020. The sequence continues at coordinate 2,465 of JABFOU010000307.1, read as the reverse complement.
ATTCGAATTCAAAACGGTACTAAGAAATGTATTTCTTCCATTCATATTTCATACTTCCACAAAATATTTGAATTTATTTATTTGTAACGTGAAAAAAGGGACTTTTAGGGACTTTTGTTTAAAAAAGAGACTTTAAGGGTCTTTATCTGAAAAAAGGGACCAGTCCCTAAAAAAGTTTGTTTCTCGAGCCTGTGGCTCTCGAAACAAATTGTTGACTTTGGCAATAGTGCTATTTTCCCTCCCTAGTTTCGTGAAGTATCGTACGCAAAACGAGCGGGAAGTTGTCAATAATAAAATAACCAATAACTACTTCCCGCTCTAGTTGCGTAATATACTATTACTTTGTTTACGTTTTAACAAACGAAATGAATATATACCAGAAAGAATGGCTATTATCTTTATTTATTGAAAACAAACTTAATATAATATAATTTGTTTAAATAAAATAATTATTTTGTTTAAAAACATTTAAAAGATGCGTGATAAAGAAATGGATAAAATTGTATACTTTTGAAGAAATGTAATCATTAACATGGATGTTTAAAAATATTGTAGATTTGTAATAACAAAAACGATTAATATACTTATATAGTTAAGTTTTCATTATTTATATCTAAATAATTTGAGATAGAGTATATTAATTTAAAATGAGTAAAAAAAATTTCAAAAGTAATAACTCGCCTTAAACATGTAATATTATGTAAAACAAAATTTAACATATTGTTTTTTTTTTTTTTATTAGCAATTATTTATGTAGATATTTAATAATATTTATAGATTATATTTTAAATTGAGAACAATTTGTCAATTGTTTTTTTATACTCTTTTATATATATAATTAAACATATTTAAATATAATAATAAAAATAATTACAGAAATAGCAATTTTTTAATTGTGAAAGTAATTTATAATTATTCGTATAATTCACAAATAATTTTATCTTTTTTAAGTTGTGTAAATTATTATCATTAGCAATTAATTCCGATCACATGCGAATTCAATTCAAAAAATAATGTTTGGTTATGTTTTGACAGTTTTGTAAAACTAAACACTACACATACAGCGTTGCCAGATGTCACATACAACGCGAATTCGCGATTGGCGTTATACAACGCAGTCGAGAATAGCCCCCCTGAGCCGAGGGCCGTGGGACGTTTTCTATGTAGTAGTATACGTGTGTCGGTTGGATTCGACTAGGTTCGGCGGCGATCGTGCATTGTCGCTAGCGCTATCTCTGTCGCTTACGGCTGTCAGCGTTCGTAATACGAATTCGCCGATTTATGAGTTTTCATAAACAGTAAAATAAAAAAAATTGAAATTTTTTAATAATGTTATATATCCAAACAATGATGTATGATATTTTAACCGCTGATATTTGATATTTTTTAATAGAAATTAAAAAAAATTGGAACTTCTAAATTTAAATATAAAGAAACTAATATACATATAGAAAAACAATAAAATTTATGTAAAATTTACTTGAATTATATATGTATAATGTTGGTAAATAATTTTTGGAGAGTTGATAGGATAATTTGGAGTAATTTTTAAATAAATTTTATGTAAATCCTTTACAGAAATGATCGTTACATTAATTATTCTGTTTGTTTGGCTGCAAATTTAAAATTCGCCTGTTGATGTAAAATAAATACATTACAATTAATATACACATAAAAAATTATGATAGTAATATAATTAGCAATATTCTATAATTATATTATGATTTAATTTTATAAAAACAAATTAAAGTAACTTACAATGAAATTATTCATTAATTTAATCTCATTAATATAAAAGTCTAACAAATTTTAAAATGATACAAAGTTTCTCAATAATACAAAATAATTGTTAATTTCCAAATTTTATAATATTTACAGTATTATTTAAATGTTATATAATTACATACAATGATTGTAATTATTTGCAAAAAATAAAAAAAAATGGTTATAACGAAGAAATGAACCCATGCTTCATAAATGCAAAAGTTTAATGCTATCAACTGAGCTATTGTCGATATTAAAAGTTTGGTCTTGTTGTAGTTTTTAATCTGTTACCACTTGTGTGTTTGTTTATTTTTGAAATATGCATTATGACAATTAAAATTTTGCATTTGAAACCTGTAAAACATGGTCAAAATATCATACATCATTGTTTGGATATATAACATTATTAAAAATTTTCAATTTTTTTTATTTTACTGTTTATGAAAACTCATAAACCGGCGAATTCGTATTACGAACGCTGGCAGCCGTAAGCGACAGAGATAGCGCTAACAACAATGCACGATCGCCGCCGAACCTAGTCGAATCCAGCCGACACACGTATACTACTTCATAGAAAACGTCCCACGGCCCTCGGCTCAGTGGCATCACTTTACGAACGTCTCCGACGCTTAGCCGAGCGCTTCCGAAAATATGCGTAGACAACTTCAAGTGCGAGCCCCGGCTCCTTTCTGGCATCACTG
>JABFOU010000306.1:0-10164 GCA_022817745.1 Scelioninae gen. 1 sp. ZL-2020 | reverse complement strand
CCTCTGTAGCTTCTTTTCCTCTCTCTTGCTCTTTTCCTCTCTCTCTCTCTCTCTCTCTCTATATATATATATATATATATATATATATATATATATATATATATATATATATATATATATATATATATATATATATATATATATAACTTGGAAACGGTGCTTTTGGATATCTACCCCATTTGGGAGCGCGTGTACATTGCTGACTGCATCCCGACTCGAGCTCGTCGTCGCGGCTTCGCCACTCCGGCTGATTAGCTACAAATCTTCACCTGTGACAGCAGCCATCCTGAACTCCGTTTCAGTAAAAATCGGTTTTTTTAAAAAATTTGTTTGGCGGGAACCAGAAGCGTAAAATCGGGTTCGTATTCAAACGCACCAGACTTTTCCTAACCGTTTTTGAATACCGTATTCAAAAGCACCGTGTTATCCCTAGTATATTTGAAACCAGGCGTGCCCGATGTCAGATCGGGCCCTAAAGGGGTTTTCGCATGGCACGCCCGAATACAGGATACCCTGTAGGGACCATATCAGTGCCAGATCAGTATTCCTTATCGGGAAACGAGCTGGTTGTAACGCCGGGCATTCATATGGTCCCGATCGGGCATGCCCTTTTAATGAAATGCCCGATCGGGGCCCGACTAGGGCAAAATCGGTAAATCATGTTATAAGTAGATTGAAATAGTATTTTGACTAAGTCCGTCTAGGTTGAAAGCAGGTTGCCACATTACAGTCATAAATGAATATTTCATGGTATCCAGATCAGGACCCAGTTAGGCTGAAATCAGATTGTCACATTACAATCATACGTGGATATTTTATGATTTCCAGATCAGGACCCAGTTAGGCTGAAATCAGATTGCCATATTACAATCATACGTGGATATTTTATGATTTCCAGATCAGGACCCACTTAGGTTGGAGTTAGTTTGCCACATTATAATCATACGTGGATATTTTAGGATTTCCAGATCAGGACCCAGTTAGGTTGAAATCAGATTGCCACATTACAATTATGCGTGGATATTTTCTGATTTCCAAATCAGGGCCCAGTTAGGCTGAAATCAAATTGCCACATTACAATCATACAAAAATATTTCATGATATCTCGGTTAAGTCGATCAGTTTTTCTTTTCCTTGCAAATTACGACATTTAGTGAATGTTATGAATTTATCCATATAATAAATTTTACAATTTTCAAGAATAAAAATAATTTAAATTTGCAGAATATAAAAAAGTTGTGGAATTTTCAAACATTTAAAAAATTTGCAAGATTTTAACAAAATTAATTTTTTTGAGAATGTTGAATATGAAAAAAATTTTTAGTACCTCGAGCGCGGGCAAAAGTGGAACTAGAGGTCTACAATTTCAATATTGTGAACCTCTCATTCCCCTTTTATCCGTTACTCTCGGTTCAAAAAGCACACCAAAACGTCTCGGGCACCGGTGGCGCCCTCGACTATAATGTACTATTTTTAATGCTTCACATAATTCAAATTATGTTATTTATGAATAAATTACTTAAGAATTAAAATATTCAATAATAAATAACATAATATTTTTATAGTTAATTCAAGCTAAATTATAAAACTTGTATGTACTTGGTTCTCAGTTACTTAAAAGGTTATTCAAATTGATACATGCGTAGTAATGAGCTAAAATCAAATGTGACAGTTGATTGATATTTTCTTGAGCGAATAGCTGCAGCATATAAAAAGGTAAGTGATGAAAAACAGCTTTAGACTTTATGTTTTCGAGTTTTGATATTGATTAACATTAAGCTTTGTAATTACAGTATCGAAACAAAAATTTAGACAACTGTTGATGAAAAAACATGTGAACTTATTCGGAGCAAGCTAACCTCGTTATTTCGCCGTTCACATAACACTCAGTTCTCCTTTTAATAAATTTATATATATATATATATATTTGTTACGTGTAAATTACATTATTATAAAATTTATTTATAAAATTTAATAATGGGTGCGGTTTTGTTAGGCTGATGATTATTTCTGAACCTGGTTCATACCGTACTAACTTCAGATTATGTTAAAAATTATTATATGTATACCGATTTAGAAAATTTTATTAGCTTAACAAAAATGCTCTTTATGTTACATAGTCAGTGCCTAAATATTTATACTAATCATTATAAATTTAATTGTTTTAGATGTATCGCAAAAAATATTATACACGACTACGTGTAACAAAACACAGAGAAAATATATTGAAGAAGAAAAATATACAAATAACCCATGAGACTTCTGAAATTCATGGTACATATATCTTATTTATTTACAATATAGGGCTGGTAAAACTTGACTCGGAATAAGTACTAGTTGATGAAAATTGTATATAAAAGTTCGATTATATTTATGTATGATAAATTTATTTATAGGAATATCTAAATATATTATCATTACCTTGGTGTAGCATATGCATTTTCAACACATTAACACATTAAAAACATAGTTTTTGTAATTATATATACTTATTATTTTTAAAAGTTTTAAAAACAAAACGCAGGTAATTTTTTAATTATTTTATTTATTAACTTTTTTTAAACATTGAACAAAATGTTTAAATTATCAAATATAGAAATATAAATTTCTATAAATAAGTGTAATTTTCGCTAAAGAGAATATTGAATCAATATTTTTTGTAGACATATAATAAATTAAAATTAGCGTTTGCAATGAATTGATGTTTTGAACATTAATAATTAATATATTTTTATTTCATCATGTTCACCATTTTAAGTTTGTCATTTATTATTAGAAATTACTACTAAAATTATCTATTATAAGAAGGAATTCATTTTACTTAAATTATGCATTATTTATTTACTGTAAATTTAAATTATAATTGCATACAAAATTAATATGTAGAAGTTGAATACATTTTTCCAGACGAAACTGACGCAACAGAAAACATACAAAATTTAAAACCTTTTGAGCACTCAAACTTTCTTCATACTGATATGAAAAATCAACTACAAAATGAGGCAAAAAATGAAAGTTTAGAAGAAAAAATAAATGCAACAGAACAAGAAATCGAATGTCAAATTTTTAAAAAAACTGATGACGCAGGAAACGAAGAAATAGATAATAAAGGAATTAGGAATCTAGATGATAGCTATAGTTATGACGATGGAGAAAATGATGAAAGTGAACATGATGATGATGATAGTTTATCTTCTCATAATAGCAACGATGTTGACAACCTTAGAATTTGTGCTGTTGAATGTGAAATTCCACATACCAAGTTGGACAAATTATTAAAAATTTTGAAAAGACGTGCCTTTCCTGATATACCAACAACAGCGAAGTCAACAAAGAGATATTTTTTAAGGAATTTATTGAAGAAGTAAATAATTTACAGCTAAATGGTATATTAATCAATGATAAAGTGTACCAATTTCGCATACACTCTTTTATTTGTGACACTCCTGCTCGAGCTTGGATAAAATGCACAAAGGGTCACAATGGGTTTTGCTCTTGCGAACGGTGTTATGTCAATGGCGAAAGAATTAATAACGTTACTGTGTTTGATTTGTGCTCTACACAATTACGATCAGACGAACTCTTTCGAAAGAAAGATCAAGTTGAACATCACACTGGAACGTCTCCATTGCTTAGTATTAACCCAAAAATTGACATGGTAAACGATTTTGTGCTCGATTTTATGCATTTGTGCTGCCTTGGTATCATGAAAAAATTATTAGAATTGTGGTTACATGGTAACTTATCTACCAAGTTGGGACCCAAAAGCAGAAATATTTTGTCACTTAGAATGGCAGGATTGCGAAGATGTGTGCCAACTGAATTTCAGAGAAGACCTCGATCTACAAATGAACTGAGCTATTGGAAAGCAGTGGAATATCGTTTCTTTCTACTGTATTGTGGACCAGCTGTCTTGAAAGGTTTGCTTACTGATCGACTGTACCGACATTTTTTGCTTTTGCATGTAGCTTGCAGAATTTTATGCAGTGAATCATTAGCTATAAAATATGCACCTGCAGCAAAAATATATCTGCAGAGATTTGCTGAACTTATGAAAATATATTATGGAAAAACTGCAGTTACGATGAATGTGCATAATTTAATTCACTTAACAGATGATGTTATAAATAAGCAATGTTCATTAAGTAGAATGACTGCATTTCCCTTTGAAAGTTTACTGGGTGAAATAAAGCATTCTTTGAGATCAGGAAACATGCCTGTAGCACAGTTCGTAAGAAGACATTGTGAAAAAAATCAAGTTCTTAACAAAAAACCTGAAATTTTCAAAAAAGTAAAGATCCTAAAAAAACCGAAAAATAACACTAATCAATTGTTTAAAATTAAATACAAGCAATGCATTTTAACCACAAAATGGCCAGATAATATTGTAATATTGAATAACGGAAAGATTTTCCAAATAAATAAAATCATTTGTCATGGAAACGCAAAAGCAGCAAATATTAACATTGAAGGACAAGAATGGAAAATAGATAAAAATCTTTATTCATATCCGTGTGAATCTAGTCTTTTAGAAACGGTGGTACTAAAAAACTGCCCATCAAGTTTTGTGAAGAAGTATCCATTACATTTGGTTAAATCAAAAATGGTATTGATGCAAGTGACAACAGAAAATAGCCTTAAGAATATTGCATCTTCTTATTTACATTAATGAAAATTAATTTATTAATAACTTATCGCTTGAAAGAAATTTAAATGTATTTTTTTCTTTATTCATATACAGTTAAATAATACATATAATATATATATATATATTGCTATTTTTATTGAGTATATCGACGCCTTGGATGAAAAACATCAAAGTTCAAATCTTCCTATGTTATTTTCTATTTAAAAATCTAAACTTCAATGTTTTTCGTTCGAACCGTCGATATATTGGGAAAATTTAAAAAATAATGAATATTTTTCTAGAATCATATTTGATATCCCATTACTTTTAATTTTTTATTAAATTATCTAAAATGTTCGAATATTAATAAGCTGCTATATACAAAGCTTTCAAAAAATTCCGCGAACGACAGCGCGCGAAAACACAATTAACATAACCTAGAAGACTAGGTGTGATTCTGTTATCCATCGCTACAATCGTATCACATCATATCATTTGGTAATCTTTTTATTAATATCATATACTTCTTGTATATATATTTTTTAAATTTTTATGTTGAAAAAGAATAAATACGTTTATTATAAAACATGATTAATTTTCTAAATAATTAAAAAAATAAATAAAAAGATGTATTACTACTTCAATAACTGAACTTTTGTTACATTAATAAATATCAGCATTTTTCAATTTCAGTAGAAATAAATTTGAATATTACATTAATCATTTAAAAGAAATTGTTTCATATTGAATATTAAAATATTAGTTTTTTTTCTTTATCTAAATCAGAAGCTCGGGCGGTCGAAAAAAGTCAAGTCTCAGCTTGCCTCGAATTTGTGCATCTCTTGTTACTTATAATTTTAATATAAAAGTTGATGAATATTTTTTCCAAAAACATTTTTATTATTTTTTATAATCATTATTTAATTTTTTGTTATGTATTTCAGTTGTTATTTATGAAACTATCAAATTACCATAAAAACTCTTAGTAAAAAAGCGCGCGAAAACCCTGTTAACCTAACCTAGAAGAATAAGCGTCTGATATAGATGTTAATTTTTATGACACATAAAACTGGATTGTAAAGATTTGATTTAACATTTTTCGGGACAATTAATATTGTTTGGTATAATTCTTATATTAATATTACAAATTTTACTCTGATTTTTTTATTCGTAATAAGAAAATACAATATCAGTTTCTTTTAGAATTGCTATATAAATAAATCAATCAATTTTGTTTTTCAAAATCTGTGATTAATGTGTATAACATTTAAACATAGTTGTGCCTTGGTAAAAAAGCCGTGATAAAGTAAAATAATCTGTAAAAGTTTTACAATAAATTTTTTTTCTTGATATGAAAAAAAATTCTGACAAATTGTGAAAAAATCAGAAATATAAAACATTTACAATAGTTTTTATGAAATTATTTGAATTGAAAACTCAATTTATTTTTCTATCAATAAGAAATTTAAAAAATCTTCAGTTTATTTAAAATATATGAAACTTATTTTGAGTTTTCAAGAATTGTTTCTTGTATAGATAAAAAAAATTGTTCAAATTGACAAAAAAAATATTTCTAAAAAACTTTTTAAAGTTCCAATTTTGATAAATTTTTAGAGAATTATTTTTACCAAGGTATCGTTTAGACTTATAATTATGTTATCAAGTATTATTTTCGTAATAAATATGAAAATATGCAATTTATATATATAATTAAATTTAAATTTAAAATTATTAAAATTTTTATAAATTTTAAGATAAATGTTTATGCACCTGTTGCAATAAAGGGTTCGTTTCAATACATTTATGATTTTAAATTGTTATATGTACATATGTTTGTTTATTATTTTTAGGTGTCAGCCATGGAAAAAGATTATTTGTACGCTTTAGTTATGTTTAAGCATTATTTAGAGAACGATGAATTACTTTCTATTGATATTGTACCCTCAAAATGGGTAAAGATAAAAGATGATGGTAGTTTTGTTACTGCATTTATGGAACCAGATAAAAATTAGAAGTACAAGAAAAGAGATCAACAATTGATAATTGAATTTATTAAAAAACAGTTGGATCCTCCCGAAAGCTGGCCGTATTTTGACATAGAAATTAGAGGTGCAGCTGGTAAGAAAAATCTAAATTTTATCAAACTAAACAAAAAAAAGTAATACAAATAAATATTTAATACACAATTTAAAAAAGGTATTCTACTGAAAATGACAGCATTATTATGATAATTATTATTATTTTTTCAATTTTAGTTGATTATAATTAGAATTAGAAACTAAGGAATATGCAGTTACTACAGATTGCGAAAATTCCCAAGAAAAACTTGATGAAAAAATTAAAATTTTCCGGAAAAAATGCGTGAAATTAGATGCAAAAGATATGGACAAATTACTTGATGTGTCTGCGTTTGAAGAGATAATGAATAAAGCTATTGATGACAATCCTGTCATAACAGATGGTAAATACTGATTTTCATATTAATTTTATAAATAGAAGTTCGACTTATTAGGATTTTAATTTTGCTACAGCATCTATAAACTTTAAAAAATAAAATAAATTTAATTAATTAAAAAATAAATTACATTAATAATTTTTATTATAAAATATAATCATGTCTGTAATGTTAAAGCTACTTTTTTTTTGTTTTAGAATCATCAGATGAGTCCGATTGTTCAAATAAAAAATCAAAAGAAGTGGGCAATAATCCAATATGTATGAATCTATATATCTAAATGTTTTATACTCTTAAAAATTTAATAGAACTCTTAATTACAAATTTTCTATATTAATTACTTTAAATTTATTAGTGTATTATTATTATTTATTTTGTTATAATTTAATATTATTTTGTTATAATTTCATATGATAAATTTAAATTGAAACCTATTATAAGTTGCTACATTAAAAATTGTTCGCATCAAGATTATAATCAACTAAATTGTGCACATTCACAAGCATGACATTTTTTGAAATATAGTAATGATACATTCTTTTATCCTAAAATAGTGCCAGCTAAAAAAGATGGAGTTGTTTCGAAACCTATATCGTTCCAAAAAATTCAAAGGATACGAAGCTGAAACATAAGACTAATTCTAAGAGTCAAAGTAGCGAAGAATATACAAAGTATCTAAAAACTTCAGGTATAACTTATTCATTGTTACATATATATATATATGTTCATTTTTGGTATTTGTGCTATAGCACAGACTCAACTAGTAATTTAACTATATAATTTAATCTGACAATGCAAAAATAATTTAAAATGTAATTGATATGTCAGAGTAAGCAAATTATATTTGTTGATAATATTTAATTAAAATTGAATTTTGATAACATTTTTCATTGGTGGATTTTCAACTGGTAAATTTAATACAGCTCGTATTTAGGTTTACTGTATAGAACAAAACAAATGACAAGACAAATATTTTGAAATATATAAATTTTGAATTGTTATGGTAATTTTATAATCATACTGTAATAGAAAAAAAAATAATAAAAAAAATAAGTTTACTTATAAAAATGTACACGTATGTTAATCGTTTTTATGCCTAGAAAGCGAACAGCATTAAAATTAATCATTTCCATGGGGTAACAAGTGTTTTCACGGCACTGGCGGAGCGGCAAAAAGTGGAACTAACGTCAAACTCGTGCCGTAAGTCCCACTTTTAGTCACTCCGCCTCGCCGTAAAACAAAATATCGGCCTCGGGCGCAGTGGCGCCCGATAAATATACTATTTATTTCTCTTAGGCAAAATAATTTCTACTTTTGTCGCGGTTCCGTGTCATGAAAAATGTTTTTTAAGCACGGGTACAGTAGCACCTTCGTTAGAAATTTTCTATATTCAAACACTCCAATTTAAAATTTGTATATTTCTTCAATGAAGATATTTATATTTTTTGTAATAATTATACTTGATATTGAAGTTTTTGCTCATATCTTTGTGTTTTTCAGATCATGAAAGTTCCTCCGATGATCAGCTTGATGAATCTACAGAATTTTTTTTTTTTGTGTTTCTTTTTTAAAAGTAGTGAAAATTTAGTTCCTTCTTTTTTTCTGACTGCAACAAAAATTTATCGGAATATATTAATCCTGTTATGTTTTAAATAGATTATATAGATTTCATATTAAATATAAAATTTATTATAAAATTCAGAAACGTTATATTATAAAGATATAGATTTCGTATGTTCAAATCTGTGACTGTCAGCAAAAACGAAGTAACTGCAAAAATTGACAAGATCGAGTTTTCTTTTTTTTTTTTGTATTTCTTTTTTGAAAATAGTAAAAATTCAGTTACTTCGTTTTTTCTGACAGCAACAAATATATATCAGAATATATTTATTCCTGTTATGTTTCAAATAGATTATTGATTTTATATTGAATATAAAATGTATTATAAAATACTTTTAAAATAAATAACATGTAAAAAAAAATAATCCTTATAATTATTTTTCAACCAAACATGAATCCTCAATTTTACCCGTAAAGGGCATGACTAGGGTACCTTGTCAGAACCCGATAATTTTTGCCAATTTGGATTTTAAAGGGAACTCTTGCATGGCCCCGATTTCGGGTCCTGATCGGGAAGCATGGATGCCCGGACGGGGCCATTTTTCGGCCCGGTTTCAAATATACTAGGGAAAAGATGAGACATAGAAAAACTTAGATAAAAGGCACATCAATTTTTGCATAAATGAAGTATACTTAGAATAATAATTATAACCATAAATGTCTTTTTATTCATTAGTTAATAATTAATAATTAAATTTATAGAAAACAATACCGTTGTAGAGTGATTATATGAATGCATAGTGTCCAAAAAAGAAAATATGTTTTTTTTGTGATTAATAAGTTCCTCCCAAAATTTGTATTTCCAAAAAATAGAATATAATAGAATACAAAATAAGTACGTTTATAGAAAAATTAAAAAATAGTTTTTATAAATTACATTATAAATGATTCTTTTTCAATCATTCATTTTATGATGACTTATTATAACATTAATTCAACACAAAAGTATATTGATTATAAATGAAACTTAAGTGCGTTTGTTGAAATCAATTTCTTGTAAGAATTGAATAAATAAACATAAAAATAAATCAATAAAACTATTTTTTTTATTTATAATAACTTTCATTATTATTACAAACATTTAATATATACATGTAATATTAATAATTTACAAATGAGTCCAAAATCATTGAAGACATATCTTCGATATGAAGATATATCTTCATATGTCGCCTATTTTATTGTTTTATTTATAACAAAATTACAAAATGAAACCAAACAACATTTAAAAATCTTAGTTTAAAATTTTATTTTAATAATCAATAATTTGTTAATTTATTATAAAAAATTAAATTCTAGTCGACTTACGTGAATTTTTTAAAGTAGAAATATTCTTCTTAAGTTTCAAACTTTCTTTATTGACATGTATAATTTGTTTTTCGTACATAATTTGTATATCAAAAATAAAACGAAAATCTGACCGTGTTATGCACTCAGAAATAATATTTTCGATTTTTTAAGT
>JABFOU010000305.1:0-10205 GCA_022817745.1 Scelioninae gen. 1 sp. ZL-2020 | reverse complement strand
CATGTGAAACGAATTTTTATTTATAACATGAAGATTTATATTTGATCTCAATGGTTACAAAGGATACTTTTTTATCAAAATAAAACAATAAATGATTAAATAATCAATCGTTAAAATAAAACATTGTTATTAATATTTATGTTACTTATTATCACTCATATCACATCAATGATCCTTTTGTTATGTGTTACTCTAGTCGTCCAGATGTTCTGCAAGAAAAAAATGTACAGAAAATTAATAGTATCAATTTTTACATATTTAGCTACGGAATCATATTGATAATATCAATGGTCAAAAATGAATTTACACTAGTTCCAAACTTTTACTTTCTATAAGAAAAATGGGTCAAAAAATTGCGAAAACCATTAACCGGCGGGAAAAAAACAGGTGCGCACCCACTGCCGGGTTAAAGCACGGCTATACTCTTAGAGAATGGCTTTAAGAGTACGCCTCTAGTGGCGTATAATGCAACCTTTAATGTTACAATTTGCTGATTGTTGCAACTGCTTATTATTTTTTGATTTATTTAGTCAATCAAAGTAAATACCTTCGTACATATGTAGCTAATTTCGTAACAGATATTTTACATTTCACCAGCAGCATAACTATATAGCCGTACTCTATAAGCGTATAAAGCAACAATATATTTCGTTCACACTTGCCTTGTTCACTTGCTGATTCTAAGTCCTCTACATTAAACTCATCGAAATCGACGTCCTTATTGTTTGTAGTGGTTCTTTTATTTTGCTCTTCAATTTCTGAAAAAATTACATTAATTTTCAGTTATTAATTATTGTTAACCACAGTTTTATGTAATATTTTTCGTAAAAAAAATCTTAATGCGATAAGATTTTCTTTATCTCTCGCGCTGTTTTACTTTGCCTTCTTCGTACTCTGTCTCGTTTTTGTTACTGACTTCGTATGTTGCGCTTACCATTTTCTCTTGCTGATTGCATGATATTCCCATTGATGTCTTCTGTAGGGAGTAAGTTATCATTATCTGTTTTGCTAGTACCTCCTCCATTTTGGGTTTCCACTAATAAAAAAAATCCATTATACTTTAATATATTTGATTTGATTAATATGAAAATATAAAATGTTGTTAGAATGTACATATAAAAAAATTGCATATATACATAGTCAAACCCCAAAATTATGGTCAGGGCAGGGCTGTAGTCTTAAGAGGATGTGAAACGGCGTTTTCATGATTCCAGTATCCTTTTAATTTCGACGAGTGCAGCGCACTTCGGGATCACTGGGAGAAAATTCTGAGCCAAGAAAATTCAGTTTTATTGAAATAATAAAGACAAAATTTCTTGGCTGACAATTTTCCCCAGTGATCCAGAAGTGCGTTGCACTCGTCAAATTACAACATAATTTTTAATAATTTTGTAAATTAAAAAGACACTAGATTCATGGAAACGCCGTTTCACATCCTCTTAACATCGGGGTCTTTTAATCTGTCGTCACACGCATGAGAGCAAAATACTCACGCAAACAATATTAACAGTGTGTTTCTTAATTAACACAAAGATAGGAAATTGTAGAAAATGTTAGAAATTGAATTGTAAAATAAATTGTAGAAATTCAAACTTTTACACTAAAAATAGTGTTAACTCCGCTGAAATTTAAAAGCAATTAACAAAAAAGATAGTGTAAACTCCGCTACAATTAAAAAGTACTTAACAAAGTTATCTGAATTATCTGAAGAAGTTAATGAATGATCGACGCTTGTCACACAAAAATCCGTTATATCATCAATCCAAACTTACAATTATTTAAAATTTATTGCTTAAATTTTATATTCAAAATTTTTCAATGTTTATACAAAAGTTTGTATAACGTAAAGTTTGATACTTGTAAAAGTTGTATCATTTCCGTGCGACAAAATTATTTATTGTACCCGGACTACACATACAGCAAACAATTTGATCAAATTTTTGTTGTCTGGGTATACAGAAAGTTTTGACATATTCTATTTAGAGTAAGTTACATTTTTTAATATTGGAATCTCAGCGGAGTTTAGACTACCTTTTCTTAATTGCTTTTTAATTTCAGCGGAGTTTACATTATCTTTTCTCGTTAATTGCTTTTTAATTTCGAAGAAGTTTACACTATCTTTTTATTCATTGCTTTTCAATGCCCCCTCCATTTCGGCGGAGTTTACATAAAGCCAGATTTTTAGTGAAAGACAAGGTCACTAAAAATAGCGCGACCAACGGAGGATTAATAAAATACATTACAAAGTTTGTAAAATTGTGAATTGCAAAACATGAATTTTCAAATTTGAAAACATTCATATTTAAAATATTGAAACAAATAATAGAAATTAATTAAAACATCAAAGAATTTTAATATTCACATATTTAATCTTTCAAAGTTATATAAGATATAAGGTACAATATCCAGTGTTAGACAGATGCCCAGTAATTTACATTGGAGAGACAGAGATATACAATACAATTCAAATGAGGTGTCCATCACTACTGGGTCCATTTCTTAAGCCTGTCCATCACTGAGTAACTTTTACAGTTTACTACCCCTAATAGACAGGTTTACATGAAATTTACACAATTTTATGTAAACCGTAAGATTTTTGTAAATATTATGTAAAGATGCTTCCGCACTTTGATATATAATATTCACATAAATCATTTACAGAAAATCTTAAATTGTTATAGATAATTATTTTATCATCAATAACTTGAAATAAATATAATAATGTTTTCAATAATGTTACGTTAATCGTGTAATATTTAATGCTTATTTTATTTTTATACTATATTCTTTGTTGTTATATTTTCCAAATAAATTTCATCGTTTACATAAAATTTATATAAAATTTACATAATTGAATCGCCGATTCTTTACACAATTGGTGACTATCAGGGACCACTTGGTATAAAAATGTGAAATTTATCTAATAAGTGAACAGCAGATATTAGGGGTACAAGCTGATTTCATTGAACCAGAGCTGCCAGATAGAGCCCGCAGCCCTCAAATCTTCTACCGTGCTGGCAAGCCAACCAACCTCAGCCGAAAGCGGCCGGACGGTAGGGGTCACGTGGCTGCGCGACTAGTGGGGGCGCCAGCACAGTAAGAGAGTTGAGGGCTGCGGGCTCTATCTGGCAGCTCTGCATTGAACTGAAGAATAATTGAAGATCAATATTATCTAAAAATAATTGATGATCTAAACCACAGAAATTATAAACAATTCACTTTCATTTCGTATTTCCTACATTCAAGTTCAGTGCGATGTAAATTTATAAATAAATATTATGTATGTGATGTTTTCAACGGTGTAATTTGTGGAAAATAAAATGTACATTAGTTTTAACTATACACTTTCTATTAGAAACGTAACCGACAAATGCGAAAAACTTACAAGGGCGGGGAAATTACCAAAGCAGATACAGTTTAATTTTACATATTATGTATCACTAATATATTAAAAAGTAATTCATTTAGGCCACTCTCTACAACTATTTTACAAGTTTTTGTCTACTAATTTTCATTTCCGATTTCTATGAATTCGTAGTCGATTCCAAGATTTTGCTGAATTCAACAGTTGAAAACTTCAGATACATTAAATATTTTATACGCTTTCGCGATTTAACCTTGTACAGCTTGTAGTTTTCTTCCATCTAACTTGTCTAGAACGATTTTCTGCTTTACGCCGTCTACTGTTCTGCAAGAAGTCGCTCCATCTGGGCAGCTTTTTTTGAGGACGTCTGTAGCGCCCAAAGATCTGTCTCGCAGCTTCTCGTATAAACATGGTCGGTTTCATTTTGCCCAGTAATGTATGCATTGTGCCCGATGGAATATAAATTCCTTCCCCACAGTGAACCTGAACAAAACAAACAAAAAAAGAAAGAATGAAAAAAAGGATTCGTAAGTCGTTAACAGTTTTATATAACTAGCTGAGAACTTTCAATAAATATCAAATATGTTACTTCCATTTCATGAAAAACCAGTTAAGTCCAGTTTCTTGAAAATTCAATTAAGAGCAAATTTATGATATCTTTATGACATCTACATTTTATTTTGTAATAATAATTTCATAGAATAAATGAATATTTCAGCAGAATTAGTTAAAACTTATTGGTTGTTCCTATATACCACAATATCTATTGGAGTGCCTATTTTAAGAATACAATCGCAATTGACTTAAGTGGTTTTGGCTTTTTGCCTTATATTACGCACCATTTGATCTTTTACTCTTTCGTATCCAACCGCTGGGTAAGCTCCGTTGGCATCAGCAGTCTCAGGATTTTTTTGTCGCAAATCCCGAACGATATCTGAAATAAAATATCACAGTTTTGTGTTATTTTTTTGTACTGATAAACATACACTGAACGAATTGCCTGGTAAGATATAAAAATGTGTAATATAAACATAAACATAACCCAAATGTTTCTTATCTATTATTAACATAGTTCACAGATTAAATTTTTTGTATCTTGCAACATAATTATAGTATTTTACTTTACTAGAGGGAAAGGTAAATTATAATCGCGTATGATTGGCCACTCGCTTCACTCGTGACCAATCACACACTCGTAGGAAAACCCCCTACCTTTCCTTCCAGAAAAGTAAAGTTCTTTTTTCTTACGAGTAGTGGTATATAAGCCTAGTTTTCCCACTGTCTTTCGTTGGATAACTGACAAGGTTTCCAATGCAAGAGAGTGGGAAAACTAGGTGGCTTTAACACACGAGTAAGGAAAAAGTTTTAAACTGGAAAGTTTTTGATGTTTGAAAAAACTTGGCAAAAAGTTATGTAATGTGAACATAATGTTAAATATGCTTTAATTAGTAGTATGAAGCAATTGGTAATTTAAATTATCACTACAATTTCTTACCCATCAGTTCATCGTGATCAGCAATAACTATGGTCGTTAAGGCATGGTTATTGTCTGTAACATCTTTTAATTTTTTCTGACAATCTAATAACTCTTGCTGGTATGTTTTTAATTTGGCATCTTTTTCTTGTATAATTTTTTCAAAATGTGCTACTTTCTTCTGTGCTGTTTCCGAAGAACCTTGCTTGATCTGAAATAGTTTGCATGATTCAAACCACATTATTCGATTAAACAATAGTACATTGTGCTACTAGCCACGGTCGTGCACTTGTGTGGCGTAGTGCACATATTATTTTTCCTGCTAAATACATAGAAAGTGCCACTTTGAGTGACTTTGAACTTTTTTACGAAAATAAGAAGTATTTATTTACAATAAAAAATTATATATGCCGGGGACGAAGCCCCTGGAACGGGGTCCTGGAGCGGAGCCCCAGGTGGGGGCCAACACAAATAAAAACTTTTAAAAAGAATTAAAATTATGTTTTCAAAATAATAAGTTATTATATATAACTTACATATACAATTGATTATATACATTCCCCCGAAAAGAAAAATAATTATTTTAAAAAGAAATACAAATAATTTTTTATAACGTTATTATTTATACTTATAAAATTTTTTAAAATATGTTTTTAAAAAGAATTCAAAATATAATTAAAAAAAATTATAATAAAAATTCTTGTAAAATAATATATAATATAACTTTAATAAATAAAAATATTAAAACTATATATTTCTAAAAAAATAGTGAAATATTTTAAAAAATTTGCATGCAATACTTATAACATTTTTTGCAGAGTTATTTGTATTATAAAAAAAATAATATATTTAATATATTAATATTCATTTTTTATTTTATGTATTAATTTATATTTTTTATTATTTAAATTTACAAATTAATTTTAAAAAGTTAAAAGTGCCGGTTGAAACTTGTTGACGCAGATTTCTAGAACGATCTATTTTTTAAGGTTATATTGCTGCGCCGCATTTGTTTAGTCGTGTTGCGACCGAGTTGATGCCGCAGTATGACAGCACTGCGCATGTGCGCTGCCGTGAAAGTTTAAACTTTCATGCTTAGGACTTGCAAAGTTAAAATCCGTCCCGCCATGAAAAGTTCAACTTTCATGGCTACAAACAGTCACGAAAAGTGGCATTTTCGATGTATGTAGCAGGAAAAATTAATAAGTTCATATTTGTCGTACAGGCCCAAAACTCGTATTTGCAGCTTCTGTTGATTTTCTTGTACTTTTTTCTGCTATATTTTCCTTGTCTGAAGATTTTGTGTCTTTCAGTTTCGACGTTTTTTCTGTGAGCTTCGACAGTTTCCCATTTACAGATTTGGCCGGCACATGAAATATTACCTCATCCTCATCTGAACTTGTTCTTTCTTTATCCTTCAAACGTACATTTTATATATACAGTATATAATGAAATAAACAAAAAATGGGGTTTAGTGTTACTAACAAATAACACTACGGAACTGTAAATGCTCTGATTTTTTTGTTAACGAGTATACTTTCAGTATGAATAGCAATAAAAGAAGATACCCTATGACCGTTTATGCACAAAAAGCGTTTAAATCGTGATTTTGCATGTCGGTATCCTTCGAAAATGATAAATATAGCAATTATAGCCATTTTCGAAGAATGTTGACATACAAAAGCACGACTACATAGTGTGTGAAAATTGGGATTCCAAATTTAATTTAAGTATTTTCAGTGCAATTTGTCAAAACGTTCCGAATCTCTCCAATTTTGTGAAAAGTAAATAACATTAATTTTATGGTGTTATTTTACAAATTTATTTTTCATAAACATAACCTTACATCACTTTGCCATTTGTCCACTGTCGATTTGGCTGATTCACCTTTCTTTTTGTTTTCCCATATTGGTTCTTCAGATTTACTTTGGTTTGCTTTTTTCTCCTAAAATGTATTTAAAAGTATAATTGAAATTAGTGATTGGAACCTTGGAATAATATTTTATCTTCATTATTGTAGATTTACGTGTATTGACATGTTTAAATACAATATTAATGTTTGAATACTCAGAATTAAGTTTATCTTTAAAAAAAGTTTTGTGAGAGTAATCTTTTCAGAACCTTCTTTTGGCGTCTTTTTCAAAATATAGCCGACTTTTTCAAATGTGAAGTATACTTCACATTTACATCACCCTGAAAGGCAAATTGTGAATCCCATGCGGTTCACCAGTAAAGCGCATGTGATTCACTTGTGAATTTACTGTGAAAAATATGGTTCTCTGAATTCAAAATTATTGTCAATTTTTATAAAGAACAAAAACATATATGCTAAGATCCTACAATTTAATAAAAAAGGTTGAGCCCATGTTAACGACTAGAGCAATAATTGAAGGGTTAAATACAAAGGCAAAATCAGTTTATAAGACTAACAGTTGTACACGCTAGAATTTCTGGTACAATAAAAATAAGTGTATAATAAATTATACATGCACGCATACTATCATGATATTAACTCATTGCCTAGCAGAAGTTTATAATATTTCACAAAATAGTAGTAAATAAACTACTATATATAGTCTGTACCTGGCTCCCTCTGATTTATCCTTTTATTCGTAGGAAGTGTCTATATACATTACCTACGAAGTTTTATTCAGGCAGCATCGATAAAAAATACAGTTTATATATGAATTCTAAAACTCCCAATGACGGGAGTCATTGGGAGTTATGGCTTGTTATTACTGTTAAATTTATTTAACAGTAATAAGAAGCAAAATTAATTAATGCAATTACTTTCATCTCTTCCAGGTGTTGTTTCATTGCTGCTATTTTATTCCTGCTTGCAATTGGGATTTCGTTGTTGCTATCGGGAATCTGTATCATTTAATAAATTATTACAAACAATATTTATTCATTATACAAGTAAAATATTTTGCACTCAGATAAAATTTAATTTATTGTATTGTTAAACAAACTGAAATGTGGTAACATTTACTTAAAATTACACAAATTAATTAAATTTGTTCATCGACAATCATTAATCTTACTTTTCTGTAAAAAGTTGTGCTTTTTTATAAACCATATTTGTAGTACATACATTTTAAAGTGTTTATTCTTTATGTTAAAGGTTATTGCAACCAAATATTACTCGGCAAAAAAAATTGTTTCAGGAAATCTTTAATTTTGAGTACCCCACAAATACACAAACATTATTTTATGTACCCCCCCCCCCGTCAAATTCTAAGTACAGAATTTCAATTAGGACACATTTTTGTCTCGCTAAATATCAAATATATAAATATAAACATGATTTAAATTTAACCTTTTCATTGTAAATCTCCTCTTCCATGTCAGTTGCTGAATCTAATGTTTTATCGGAAGCAAATCTTGCGCGTTGATCTCTAATTTTCTGTTCATCTTCATTTATTGTCTCTATTAAAAAACAAAAGAAATAATCATTTGTAATAACATAAATATATAAATTATAGTCACTTATTTCGAAAGTTAACATATTTACACTTTTCGGTAAGCTGCAATCGCAATGAACTGAGTCAAAATGTACTTCTTTTTTGCATTTGAACTTAACATTTTTTACATATAAATAAATGCAATTGACTAAAAAGTATGTGAAGAAGTTACTTTATAAATAAACTATTCTTCTTTCGAAAACCTAGAATTTTATATTTTAATTATACAGTAGAAGCTGAACAACTTCAATATATGCGTCACTCTCTCATGAAAGATGGCAAAATGGAGATGGAAGACATGGAAGTTGTTCAGGTTCAACTGCATAACAATTTAATTTTCGATTTGTTTCGTGCTAATACATATCCTAATTTGTAGGGGAGAGTCATGCAGTACCAACCTAGTTAACTTTTTCAACTACAACTTCGGTTTGAACATTACAAAAATATTCTTAGTAAATTCAATTTATTGTTCAATGAATGTTAAATCAAGGACTGCATTTCATATTTTTAAAACCCACTGGCGTGCACAAAGGTATTGAAGGTATGGCAGCCGCCATGCCAAACAAACTCGTAAGACGCCCCAAAGATCGTCAAATTTATTATATGACAAATTCTACCCTGGATAATCATACACAGAATACATTTTATACAAAAGAAATTATTAGTAGTATATGATTTACTTCTTTTGTTATAAAAGAAAAATATTAATCGTTAATTTTTTTCCTTTTTGTTTCTTAATTATGCTCCAATTTTTAAATATATAAATAAAATACCTATAATGTAATTTTAGTTTATCTACTACAATTTTTATGAGAAAAAGATTACAATTGCGTTTAACGATAACAACATCAATGATACTTGATTGAAATAACTTTTTATTATTAATTAATGTCGAAAATGAATTTTATAAAAATACAATTAAGATACAGTTTTTGTAAAATAGCTTCTAAAACTTTAAAGCGAATAAAATGTTTAGATTGCAAAATTTAAGGTTCGTGAGATTTGCCCATATAATAAATGTTTGATATATTGTCTGTTTGTTTTATATTTTTCTGAATACCCATCATTTCTAAATAAAAACAGACATTTAAATATAAAATATTTTATAAAATGTTGATGTGGATGCACCCTTATGTCTGGCGCCCCCTAAAGCATCCGCCATATCAAATAAAAGTTCCTGTGCACGCCAGTGCTAAAACCTAATCTTCATCGTTAATAAATATATGTAAAAACAGTATATTTTAAAGGTATGATCAAATGTTGCACATGACCAGCCACCTAAAAAATTGCAATATATTTAATTTGAAATGAAGGGTAGAAAGTTTAGATTACAGTTGTTCTATCATTACTATGCTAAGCAAAAATATTGAGATATGTACAAATTTTCTTGTGTTTTACTAAAAAAGCACCTTCATTCTGTAATATCTTTTAAACAAAGCTGTGAATAGTCTCAAAATCTTGTACAGTTGTTTGTCACAATAAAAAGGGCATTAAATTACTTTTGTTGTACCAAAATCTAGGTAGTGGCATATACTATACTATATTTATATTTAAATATATACTATATTCCTATATTTGCAATGTATTTTTATCAGACTTTGCTCATAAACTGAAAATCGTTGAATTTTTTTTAAAATTGTAATTTATATTGCTTCAACAATTGGCGTGTAAAGTTGTATCAAATTCTCTGTTTTTTGGTTATCATGATAGGACTACCTTTAACACAGATTAATTTTATTTTTAAGTCTATGCTGATAACTGAATGCAGTTTTTTTATTGATTTTTATGATGGTTTTCCAAATGTAGAAGTTAAATAAGTTCCATAATTATGTTTTAATTCCATAAATGAAACAATTTTTAATCTATGATACTAAATTTGTTGAAAACTAAATACGACAAATAG
>JABFOU010000304.1:0-10209 GCA_022817745.1 Scelioninae gen. 1 sp. ZL-2020 | reverse complement strand
ATGTTATATTTTATATTAATATGTAACGATAAATTATTATTTTCTCGCATAATGTTTTATGTTTCATATCAAAAGAATAATATATTTTAATTTGGTAAACAAATTTATTTGTTTTAATTATAAATAATTAAAATTTATAATCTTAAATGTATATTTTAAATTAACTGAGTTTTAATAAAAAATGATTTTTTCTGCGTATAGATTCTGCCATAATTTCTGAATTACATTCCACACCAGAAAAGAAATTTTCATCACCAAACTCAAAATCTTCTGAAAGTTAGTAATTTTTAAAATTTTACAAATTTTATTATTACAAATATTTAGTTTCATGTATTATAATTGCAAATATTTATTCTATGTAAAAAGAATAAAAATTTCCTTATAGAATATTCTGTAATAAAATACTTTTTTGAATAAGCTAATGTGCCAATTGTAACAGATTTTCAAAGTTTTTACTTGTGTATCTCTGAAAAAGTCTGAAATTAAAAAAAAATAATACTGTAATAATATGTATAAAATAGTATAATTCAGTATTAAAAAAATGTATAATTTTTAGTTTTAGACTTTTTTAGAGATTTTACATACAACACAATACATTTTTCAACAACTTTCAAACGTTTTTTCAGCGGTATTTTTCTACAAAGATAAAAATAAATTAAATTCAAATTGAAACTTATAAATTATTTAATTTTCTTTAAAAAAATTTTTTTTAGATATGTATGGGACTTCTGCTGGAGAGAATTTTCAAAGCTCGATCGATAATGCAGTATCAGAGTTTAATATACTGGATTGTAACTTGTCAGATACTTCTTTAAATGAAAGTATTTTAGATGCTGCATTGTCAACCTCCACTCCTAAAAAGAACCAGGTACAATTTCAAAACTACAAAAGTAACTGTTGAATTTCGTAATAAATATATTTTTGATGTATATTCTAACATTATTTCAGAAAATTAATACATCAGACATAAGTACTGTCACTATAGAAAACAGTGATCCATCAATCGATGATTCTACATCAAGTAATTCAAATTCTGAGTTAGGTGCAAATCATTCCGAAGTAGAATTTGATATCAATCAAATAGATTATAATTTTAATGATGATCTATTATTCGAAGGATCCGAAATCTCAACAGATAAAGCTGTTCTTAATCTATTTCAATTAAATGTTAAACATAAATGGACTAAAATGAATCTAAACGATGTTCTAGCATACATTTCATTAATTTTACCGAAACCTAACAATATGCCCAATTCCACTTATATGGCGTATAAATATATTGAAAATTTAAGTGTTGATTTCAAAGAAGTGAAACATTTTTATTGCTCTGTATGTGGTGAAGAGAAAGAAACATATGAAGATTCTTGTATAGTTTGTAAATCTACTAAATGTGGTATTTTTTATGAATTTCCTTTGGATATTTTAATAAAATATTTGTTTGAAAAAAGAGGTTTAGCTGATGTAATGGATAAACACCGCGAAACGATAGAAGAACATCGGAAGTCATTCAAGAATTGTATCTCCGATATATCTGATGGTTCGGAATATCAAAGAGTTAAAAAACATTTAAAAGGACAATATGATGTTGTTTTAATGTGGGGCACAGACGGTGTGGAAATTACGAATTCCTCTCATGTCAGTCTTTATCCTATTCAATTTACTATTTCGGAAATTCCACATTGTATGAGATCGACTTTTACGCTGATTGCTGGAATATGGTGTGATATGAAAAAACCACAAATGAATATATTTTTGAAACCTTTTGTTGAAAATTTAAAGCGTATTTTTGAAAAAGGTGGAGTTTCTTATTTTCATTCAGAAAAAAAACTTGAATTTCGTTCTCAAGTAGTAGCACCGCTAATAATTGCTGATGCTCCAGTAAGAGCAGATCTTCAAAATATTCAACATCCCAGCGGTGCAGCAGCTTGTAATTTATGTGAACAAGTAGCTGACCAGTGTTCCATAAAAAAGCCAAACGGTAAAAAAAGAAAAAGAAGGTATTATTTATATAAAAAAAATCCTGCTAAGCTTCGTACAGAAAAAACAATGATAACTCAAGCCGAAAAAGTAGAAAAGCTTAATTCTGGATCTAAATGTTTAAACACGAAAACTAAAGGAAAATTAAAAACGATAAAAGGTGTAAAAGGTTTATCAATTATCCGTGAAATTCCATTGCTGAATATAAGTACATGTGTCACACCAGAATACATGCACTCGGTATTGATTGGCGTCGTGCATCACTTTACTGATCTTTGGGTTTCTATTTCTGGTTTTGGAAAAAGCGCAATTTTTCAGATCAAGTAAATGAATGTTTACAGTCAATCAAACCACCAAATTATGTAACACGAACTCCAAAGAATATTACAAAAAGTTTAAAAGCTAGCGAATATTTACTGTGGCTATTATATTATTCGCTGCCAATCATAAACGATTTATTGGATGAAAAATATGTCCAACATTGGATATTACTGGTCTCAGCTATACATACATTACTTCAAAATTGTATTGAAAAACCGGATTTGAAACATTCTGCTAAATTATTAAATATATTTGTAAAAGAAATTGGAGTGCTGTACAGAGATCAAGATTATAGATATAATTCGCATCAATTAATTCATCTTGCTTTAGTAGTTATGCGGTGGGGTCCTTTATGGGGATTTTCAACTTTTATTTTTGAAGATATAAATGGTTTTCTTTCAGAAATAATTCACGGTACACATAATCAAAGTACAGAGATGACAAATAATTTAAAATTAATTTACTCTATTAAATCTTTAGAAAAGCTTGTTATAGACAAAAGTCAAAACACAATTAACGACGATGTTATATTTAAGAGTCAAATAGATATTCTTTTAGACAATCAAACTAAACAGTTTCTGGATGTCAAAGGCTATAATAATATAAAAACTTATGGTAGAGCATTTTTGCGAAATAAAAGTTTTTCCAGCTTATCATATGATAAAGAATTCAAATATTCTAATTCACATATTGAATTTCATAATTCAGAAATTGGATCAGTAGGTTATGGACAAATAATTTTCTTTTTTGAAACTGCTAATAGTGAAAAATTATGTTTAGTAAATTTATATGATGTTAATCACACGAATTTCTTCTGTCACAAAGTAACGAATACTATAATCAACCATATTGTTCCAATTTCTGAAACAAACAGATTAGTTTTAATTTCACTCCATGATATTGTTTCAATACTTTTCAAAATAAAAAATTTTGTCTGTAAAAGTCCAAACAATGTGGAAATTAAGTTATAAATTGTATGTTTGTGTGAATAAACTTTTTTAAATGAAAAATAAAACTTTCAGTTTTTTCTTTTACAATCATAAACTACCTTGAATCTATATTTAAAACTTTTACTTTTTATATTATTTTTTAAACAATTAAAAAATTTTATTTTCAATAAATTCAAAATTACACTAGGAAAAACAATTAAAAATTGTGAAATGTGAATGACTAATTATATAGGGTTTTAGGTGGAATTAAACAAACTAGTATTTTAACAAAATTTGTTCATAATTATATTTCAATGAAAAAAAATTGATAATAAAAGTTTAGTTATGAGCAGGAAGTAAAAAAATTAAAAAACGTGAATAATTTGAAAATTCTATAATATTTAGAAAAAATTTCAAAATAGTTTGCCACCTACAAAATATAATAACGGAACATATATATTGTAAATATTTCGCAAAATATATGAATATAAATGTTTGTATATTTGTTGCATACATATATGAACATATATGTCAGCATATATAAAATAATATTACATGACAATATATAAGTATCCATTCATGTTACATATATGTCGCATATATGAATATATATGTTAGCATATATGGACTAATAGTACATGATTACATATATGTATCCATTTATGTTGCATATATGTTGCATATATGCTGCATATATGTACATATATGTGTTCATATATGTGACATATATAGAAAATAATACAAATATGCAGACATATATGTCCCATATATGTACATATATGCGGTTTATATGTACATATATGTTTTCTTTTAAATGGGGTCCTTTTGTATATGCGAAGGTTAAAGGGTGAAAGAAATGTAATCAAATGGTTTTCCGGGCACTCCTTTTTTTAACTTAATAAACGAAATGTTCTTTGTTAAAAAAGGTCATCGCATAGCGACTGTTTTTCACCGTATGCGGAAGAGTCTTATTTATGACACCATAAACGGCCACCCATGCATTCTGAGTTCGGCCTTAAGCCGTGACCCGACAACCGCTGCGTCGCGTCGCTCTTGAACCTTGGTTCAACTTTCACCCAAAACAATACCTCGGGGGCGTTTTGTAAATTACCCAATGCGAGGTTCGTTTGCAAGTTCCGGGGTTTCCTTGACAATTTCTGACACTTCGATTGGTCAAGGAAACGGGTGCAAGGCGGTCCGAGATGTTTTACTTGGGACCGCGAGCGCGTCTGTTCGAGGGGAAACAAACAGTCTAAGACAACACGCGAAACGCAAAATCATTGTAAAATCTGTCAAAATCTTTCGTAAATAAATATCAAGAGGTTTTTTGCCGAAAGGTTTTTTCCTCGCGCTTCGCGCAATTAACATGTTTTATTTGCTGTTACTACAACCCTTTTCTGGGACATAGGTGCCCACATTGGTACGAGCGAGGACCAGTATTAAAAATTATTTACACTATCAAAAACAGCCTTTAACTATAACAAAATGTTAAAGTGCCTTTTAAAACAAAATCACAAATATTTAAAGATATCTATAATAGATGTAGAATATAGATATACCTCTTGATATAATGCCTGCTCCTCTGGTGATAATTCACCAGCTGACGAGTTGTCACTTTCTCTTATGCGTTTCAATGAATCCTAACAAATTGAAAAATACTTATATTTATAAAATACTATATATTTATGAAAAATTTTAATTAAACTAAAAATATTATTAAAAAAAACATATGGATTAAAAATTTTATTATTATATTCAAATGTATTATTAAAAAAAAGAATATAAAACATGCATTAAAGCGGTATATCAAATATTACAACTTGAAAAATGTCTGTCAAAAATACAACGGTGTTAGCGAACAGAATGGAACAAAATAAATGTCAAACCAAATTGTCAATTGAATAGTTTGAATTGACATTTATTATTTTTTATTTATTTTATTTATTTATTATCTTGACAGGTGATAACTTCCGATATATCACATTAAAAATAAAATTATATGAATTTGCAAACATTGTAAACAAAATTTGTATTGTAATTTATTTTATATTAATTAGTAATAAATAGTGTCTCCACAAAATAATATACACAATAGTAGTTTTTACACATTATTTTATATTAAAGTTTAACTATTCATGTAGGATTATACCTCTGAACGTGCAGAAGAAACAGCTTGTGATGGAGACTGTCTAGATTTAATTTGTCGTCTCGTTTTCATCGAACACATTTTTGATTGCAATTATGCTAAAAATAAATAATATATAATTAGTTTTGTTTATAAAGAAAGAACATATGATTAATAAGAAATAAACATGAAAAAAGGAAAGTATTGTAAATACTGTTAGGTTATTCAATGATATTACAATTAAAATTAAACATAAAAACATTCGAAATGTAAATAAACATAACATTATAAATGCATAAACATGAAACTTACCTATGTATTGTTGATCTATTCCTCAGTTCAATATGTAAAACGAAAACAATGATTAATTATTCGAAGAACTTTAGCAACAACTTCTATGACAAAGATCACTTCATTGCGAATGGAAATTTGTTTTTATTCTTTCCACCTTCAATAAGTTTAATTTGGTAAATGTAAACCAAAACAAAATTTTTTAGTTAATTGAATAGTATTATCTTAATATACTCCCAATAGTATAATATGTTCTCACAAATAATAATTACAAATAAGTTTTATATTTGTTTTTGTTAAAAGTAAATAATAACATTTAAAAACGCCGTGAAATATAAGTGTTCCGAACGTTGAATTTTTAATCAAAAGAAAGACAGAAGATGAACAATGTTTATGATTAGATTTGTAATTTTTGACTCTTTTCAAAATGATTCTCTCTAAGTGACCACAGGAAACTCTGCCTTCTTCTAATTATCAAGATTGGATGCAACGCAAAAATTTCGCGTTGTACCTATTTTGCGAATTTTCTAGCTTAATTGAAATAGGCCATTACCATAGTTTTGGCTTTGGCTACAAGATGTCATCTTGTTCTAACTAGTATGTTAAGACAAAGACAAAACAATGAGACGTTTAAAAATATTTTTTATATATTATTTATTTATTTGGTTTATTCAATTTATTATAAATAAAATAAATAAATACGTTTTTTTAAAAAAAATTTAAAAATTAACATAAACATAATTACAAATAACCTATATTCTTATATGATTATATCAGTAAAACGTAAACCAAAGAATTTACTGTGATCATCATTATTATATTATTTATACAGATGTAGTTTTATATATATTTTATATTTTTGGTTATATATATATATAAATATATATATTGTTGACACAGAGCAAATATTACCTTCGGTCATTAATCTAATAAGAACAAAATAAAACAAAAATATTGTCGTTTAATTATTATCAGAATTATACACTTTAAAAAAACGTGTAAATAAAACTATTTCTGTAGAATCAAATATTGCAGAACGTATGTACTAAATTGTTAATATAAAAACGTTAAAATTCGTTTGCTGATATCAAATGATTCTATTATGTAAGTTAATTAATTAATTGTTATATAACAAAAGAATGAATTAAATATATATATATAATTATACATTTTTAATGTTTTATCCACTAAAATTATTTTTAGTCACTTTGTAGTTTCAGCGATTACAAAATCGTAACATATTGTCACAATTATTTTTATTTATAGGGATGCTTCAGAGTCTGATAATTATAATATAAATGATTCATCATCACCACGAAATGTTTCTTCAGATTTAAACTTTAATTCTGAATCGTCAAATTCATCTTTATCTGTTCACTGTAATGATTTGCAAAAGAAAAGAAAACGATCGGACAGTTGCCATGAATCTAATAAAAAAAAGTTTAAAGAAACTTATTTGGAAGAATTTTCTGGTACTATAAAATCTTTATAACACTATCTATACAATCAAATACATCAATTTGTTTTAATACATTTAATAAATTTTTTAGATTGTTCAATATCTCCAGTCGAATCCACTCCCGAAATGATCTTTTCTTCATCAAATTCATCAAATCAATTTCGTTAGTATTTTATATTAATATTAGAAAATATGAATTGAATCACATTTATAAAACACTTCTTATGACATCAAATGCTTATTCCTCGTGAGCGTTTCCTGGGGACAAAAAACACGAGGGTCTCTCTCCCAAATTACGAAAATAAATTTCTCGTTTCATGGAACAAAATTAAAGAAATATTCCATCAGAATCAATTAATTCTCGTTATAGGTAAATGTAATTTCAAGTATTTGAACTATTATAAAAATTGGTAATTATTTTATTTATTAGCCCCCCCCCTCCCAGTTAATTACATTCTTTTTTAAGTTTTCTATGTCATACATAATAGTTTCGTATAATACAAAATATTGTTTTATATCATTTTCAACAAATCTACTGAAATAAATATATATGGAAATTAAAGCATTTGAACTGAAATAAAAAAATTTATCAATATTTAAAGACTTGCTGAAAAATTATTGTAATTTATTTCAAGTGTATTGTTTATTTTCTTTATAGAAAAAATGTATATTTCGTTTAGTATTGAAATTAATAAATTTTGGAAATAATAAGTCATATATATTTTTAGGTATATTAAATTGTAGCAAAAAGACATCAAATTCTAATTGTTTGAACAATGAACAGCTAATGTCCACTGCAGAAGTGAATTATGAATCATCATCGGATACTACGAGTAATAATTTTTCAACGTGGTTAAGTAACGTAGAAAGTGATGTCGAATATAAGCAATGTCCTAGAAATGACTTTTCTACGTCTACTCCTAAAAAAATTAAGGTTTCAAGATTTTATTTTAAGAAAATTATGATAGACTTATTTCATTGAATATCATTTCTAATTTTGTTATTATTTTTTTTATAGAAAATTGATTTATCAGATATGAGTAGTGTCGACATTAGTGATTGTACAGATATCACAGAATCAGAAGACTCAGATGATATTTATAATTGTCCCTCTCATGAGATTCAGTCCAGCAGTTCAGAAGAGGAACTCAATATGCAGAATGAAACATACTTGTTCCATGGATCTAGCACATTAACAAACGAAGCTGTACTTAATCTATTGAAATTAAATGTAAATCATAAATGGACAAAAAGTTGTTTGGAGGATATTTTGAAATACATTTCGTCAATTTTGCCTCAACCAAATAATATGCCGAATTCCAGTTACATGACTCTAAAACATATTAAGGATTTGTTATCTGAGTTCAAGGAAATAAAACATTATTACTGTCCTAAATGTGGTAATGAAAAATCTAGTGACAAAGAAGTTTGTATAGAATGCGATATAGTTGAAAGTAGAATATTTATCGAATTTCCATTAGATATTCTCATTAAATATTTGTTCGAAAAAAGAAATTTAGCGGAAGTAATAGATAAGCACCGTAATACAACATCGTCTAACAATAATTGTATTGCAGACATTTGTGATGGATCAGAATATAAAAGAATAAAAAAAAAAATTGGTTGGAGATTATGATTTAGTATTAATGTGGGGCACAGATGGCGTTAAGATTGCCAACAGCTCACATATTAGTTTGTACCCAATTCAGTTCACCATTTCCGAAATACCACATGCATTAAGATCTAGTTTTACACTTATTGCAGGAGTATGGTGTGACGTTAAAAAACCGCGAATGGAAGTATTTCTCAAACCCTTTGTCGAAAGTTTAAAAAATTTATTTGATGTAAATGGAGGAGTGTCTTGGATTCATCCAACAACAAAGATTCAACATCGTTCACAAGTCGTAGCTCCATTGATAATTGCTGATGCACCAGTCCGAGCAGATATTATGCATTTACAACACCAAACTGGAGCAAACGGTTGTATTTTATGTGAACAAACGGCAGATGTTTGTATTATAAAAACAAAACAAAAAAAAACTTCTTTATAAAAAAATGTCAGCTAAATTAAGATCGCATAAATCACTTATTAAGCAAGCTGAAGCAGCAAACAAACTAAATTCTCAGAAATTGTCGAAAAATATTATAGTTACAAAAAATTTGAAAACTGTGAAAGGTGTAAAAGGTTTTACAATTGCACAAAACATTCCTATGTTAGACTTAAGTACATGTATGACACCAGAATATATGCATTCTGTTCTTCTCGGTGTAGTAAACCATTTTATACAGTTATGGGATACCATTTCAGGCGAATGGAAATATCCTAAATTTTCAGTTCTTGTCAATGAATGTTTAATACTTATAAAACCTCCAAATTATATTACTAGAACTCCGAAAAACATTTCCAAATCATTAAAAGCGAGCGAAAATTTACTCTGGCTTTTATATTATTCACTGCCAATTATAGACAATATATTAGAAGAAAAATACGTTCAACATTGGATGTTATTGGTATCTGGTATATATAATCTATTACAAAATCGTATAACTAAAGCTGATTTGCAACTTTCTTCTAAATTGCTAAACTTATTTGTTAAAGAAGTAAAAAATTTATATAGAAATAATGATTATAGATACAATACACATCAACTAATTCATCTTTCATTAGTAGTTGAACGTTGGGGTCCTTTATGGGCTTCATCTGCTTTCATATTTGAAGATATGAACGGGTTTTTATAAAAAATTATCCATGGGATTATAAACCAATCTTCTGAGCTAACAAATAATCTAAAATTGGTGTACTGCATTAAATCGTTAGAAGATAACGTATTAAAATCACAGAAGAATAATAATAGCGAAGTGTTATTGAAGAATCTTATAGACATATCATTGAATGATTCAATTCGACAATTTCTAATCAGTGAAGGGCTTGTAGATGCAAAACTTTACGGTAGAGCTCTTTTGAAAAATAAAACGTTCTTTTCTTCTTTCTTCTTTTTATTGGTCGTTAGCCTCAGCTAAAATCAGACCATCTGTAGGTAAACTTTTTTTTTTTTGTTTGTTTATTTTTTTTGTTTGGTTTGTTGTCAGTTGTGCGAGTTTTGTGT
>JABFOU010000303.1:0-10212 GCA_022817745.1 Scelioninae gen. 1 sp. ZL-2020 | reverse complement strand
GTTCTGCAGTTGAAGAAATCAGATAACAAAATTCAATTTATAGTGAATACAGTTTTTTCCATATCTAGTCCCTTTGTCTGAACATATAGATTGCTCTCTTAAATTAAATCTATATTTTATTTTTAAATAGATATAAAAAAGAGCATTATTAAATTATATTAAAATGAATGAAAGCACCGTTCTTTGTATCTTGTTCATAGATGCAGTTGCTGGAGAAAATTTTTAAATCTCCTTTTTGGATTTTTATTCTCAAGATTTAAATTTAAATCCTTTTTTGCGTCATTTAATTTTCTCTCTTTAGCTCTAGGGGTGTTAAGAGGAATGAGAGCACCGTTAGGAGGAATGAGAGCATCATAAAGTAATTTACTAGCTATATAATATATCCAAAAACAATTACATTTTTTTATTTTACAAAAATATGAATATGTTAAAATGTGAACGTATATAAATGTATGATAAAGTAATATGATAAAAAATTTATACAAAAATGTTAAAGCATGCTCATCTGTCATTTTAAAATTTATGACTTTCATCTGTGATTTGTAATAATTATTTTTAATATAAAATCTATTATGATAATAAACTTATTTATAGCTTTTATGTATTGCGGTGCAAGGAAACCATTTTCTCCTCCATTTTCCTTTAACAGTTTTGTCCTGCTTGTTAAATTTCACATCCTGTTCATTTAATATACTTGTTGTTCTGGGATCACAATCAATCCACAAAACCAAAGTGTATGCCATAAACACTTTCAAATTAAGAATCGATTTAAAATTGTTAGGTATTAAAACAAAAACATAACACGTCACTTTAATGACATATTAAAAACCTCAAAAATAATTTTTTTTCAAATATTCAAAAAGTATAATATGTACTACAAAAATAAAATATAATAATTTAAAGTTTAAAAAACTTTTGATATTAACATTATTAGACAATTTACGTTGGACTATTCTAACTTTTCCCAAACTTTAATTTATATTTATATTTATATTTCAAAAATTTAATTTATAATGAACAATATTTTCAGATTCCTAAATTTTTATAGATCAAATGTTCACTACTTTTAAATGTAATCTGTAGTGATATAATTATAAATTATGAACCAAAGAGACTAATTGTCGTAAGACATATAGAAGAAAGAAGATTGCTATACTGTTTTGTTAATATTTGCATTTCGTTTGGAGAATTGAAACAAGATAAAGAGTAAACATTAATAATAATTGAATTTCTTCTAATAATTGAATTATTCTCATGAATAAAAAAAATTACTTCAATTATATGTATGTTTTTTTTCATTTTGGAATAGTTATATGTATGTTTATTTACATTTATTAAGTAATAAAAACTTATATAATAAATGACTTTCCTTGTATTCTAAGAGAAGGAAAGTATTCAATGACTATTCACGATCTTCTAAACATAGAACTATGAATTCGATACGAATCAACGAGGATTCTAACTCTGAGAACGATACAACGAGTGGTAATAATGTTTAAACGAATATTCGTTTATGTCATTAAATTTCTTACTTGATCCGGTATTATTACTAGTAAAATTATTTATAGAGATAACTCAAATTTCTTTAATTCAGTAATAATAAAATGCAACTAGATATTTGCATGTACTTGTTACAAAAAGTATATAGCATACATAACTAATCTGCAGAACAAAATTCTGCAGATTATTGATTCAAGAAATCTCATTTTTCAGTATACTGCAAATGAAGCTGTCTCATTTTGAGACACTGAAATTTACAGACTATATTATTAATAGTATATTACCTAACAAATAAGAGAAAGTATTGTCGAAGAGTGACAGGTTGTCAGAATGAGCCGAAGGCGAGTTTTAACAACTGACACGAGTCAACAATCTTTTCTTCGACTTGTTAGGTACGATTCTTTACCTTAAGAGTGGTAAAATATGTGGTTTTGTCACACGAGTGGGAGAAAGCAGTACTTCTCCCTCTAGTAAGGTAAATTATTATATTGTTGATATTTTGTTTGTAGAATCTGACAACAGCACCGAAAATTCTGAAAATGAAGCGGATGGAATCGAAAATGGTGATTTAAATCACGTATATATACAAAAGTAAGATAAACATTCAGAAAAATATGGTTATTAGAGTCACTTATGAATGTAGTTTTCATTATACATAAAATAAAAGAAGGTTGCAAAACACTATAATAACTAAGCGTTGCCTTGAAGCTTTTTTAGAACTCTTGAAACGCATTTTCTTGCCTAAGCGTTTTGTACAGAACGCTTAGATAAAAGAAAACATGTTCACCGTTCTATTAAAGCTGCACAAGAAGAAGCTTAATGATCTTCCATGTTTATGCCAAAACTGTATTCTAGTTAACTATCCTACTTTTATCCGATATGAATAATTTGGATTGGCTAATTGTTATAATGTATAGTAAGGCAATAAGATAACATTACAAGAGTATTGTTCACGAATATTTTCCAGCTTTCAGTCACATAAGAGACTAGTAATCGAGTAACTAGTAATAACAAGTAATCTTATTTTTGAGTGTTACATCTATAATCTATTTTTAATACTTTCTAAAGTTAAATAATTAATAGTTTACAGGGAAACGCTGATGAACCATTTAATAATAATAGATCTGTGTAGATGTTGAAATACAACTCTCTAGAGTGTTGAAGATGCAGATAAATGTCGTAGTAATAATTTTTTTTCCGAGGCAGTAGCTCAGTTGGTAGCGATACCTTGCCTACGCTCTGCCATTCGGGAGACGCGGGTTCGATTCCCATGCCGGGCATCTTGACGAAGGTTTTCGTGGTTTCCTTGGTCACTAAGGCGAATGTTTGTCAAGTTGAGCCACGACTCGCTGGGTGGGGGGTTTCCACATAACCGAAATGGTTGAAAGTGGCAGTAAAAAAAATAATAAAAAATATAAAAAAAAATTAATAAATATTTTTTTTTGTCAGAAATTTCGATGTAACGCATGGATTCGATGTGGGCATAAATCTCAGGAAGGGGCCGTTGTATAGACAAAAAAAACACACACACGACTCTTATGAAAAAACGGCCCCTTAAATTCATTGAACTGATAATTTTTAAAATCTTAAAACCAACCATAAACCAAAACCATAATATAGTTGTTATTAATTCATTTAATACATATATTTCTATTATAATTAGATAATAGATATATTATTTCTATTATTTAAATAGAAATAAATCTAATAGATTTATTTCTATGTAAATAATTATACTTAACCTGTTATCAACCATTCTTTATGGTATGTTCTACTAAACTTACTATACTGCACTACAGTTTGTTGTAACAGAAAATTTCCTTTAAATTTAGAGAAATGAACTTAGCCAAGTTTGTATCTAAGCTATTCAATTCTAATTTGTTCATATTAACCACATAATTTATATTTTTATTGGTAAACTCCCATGCAGCAAAAAACGATCGGTTGAATATTGACCCAATGACAACCACCGTAATAATATTCTTTCTTGGTCCAATATTAGCATTTGAGCTTGGCCCAATATCAAAGAAAAGTATCGGCCGAATATTTAAATTCGTCCATGACATGTTTTTATTAGTTTGTTAGACTTCTTTTTAATTTTTATGGATTTAAAAAACGTATAAATGTATTTATGGCATACACTTTTTTATATTGAAATAATATTAGTTTGAAATGAATCGAATTTTGGATGATATATTAATGTTCAATCAATAATAACAAATATACGAATAAATTTTATAATATTGTTCTAATACTGTTAAAATTGTCTATTGCTAATATTGGACCAACATCAGAATCTTATATTACTTTGGGCAGCATTGGACTAATATCAAGAATTAATCTTGGCCCAATATTATACAGAT
The DNA here is from genome assembly GCA_022817745.1 of Scelioninae gen. 1 sp. ZL-2020. Lineage (NCBI taxonomy): Eukaryota > Metazoa > Arthropoda > Insecta > Hymenoptera > Scelionidae > Scelioninae gen. 1 sp. ZL-2020. The sequence continues at coordinate 6,349 of JABFOU010000303.1, read as the reverse complement.
CGACATTTACCTATATTGGACCAACATTGGAAACCAATATAGTTTCTTGAGTATTTACATACCGTTAATCTTAATATTGGGCCAATGTAGAACAGTGTTACGTTTTGATATTCAGCCAACCGTCAGTGACCAACATAATTCTAATCATAGAAATTTCTGCATGGGTATGTATTAAGCTGAGCACGGGTGATTCGTACCCTTTTTTTTTGCATGCTATATACTATCTTAAAAAAAGGTATAAATCATTCGAGCTGGGTGTACATAAGTATAGCTGTCTATACACTGCACACTGTATTTAATTTGGCATGCTATGACCATTAATCACTTCAGAAGAAATGTGGATAATTATTAAAAGTATGTTTAGTAAATTTATACAATAATTTTGAAAATAAAGACAAATTTGTGAGATACAGCTATTTTTATTATACAGTTATTTTCTCTTCTGAGATTAAAAGACAATATAAATTCATAGAATACATATACCTATTTTGAAGGTCTTATGTGTATACTTCCTAAAGAATATATATTTAGGGGTAGAAATTTTACTAATAAATGATTAAATGTCAGTCGTTTTGAATATAAATGATATTACATCATAGTGGAATTGTAATATGACAAAATTATAATTTTATGATCAGTATTTAACAATTCTTCTTCAATACGTTTGTAAAAAATTACATTAATAACTGTAATAAAAATCATACTCAACTCTATATGATATGTACTACCAGGATAATTTTTTATTTATAAATATTTCTTTGAATTTGGTGCAGGCTGACAGATAAATTTCTTTTAATTAATTAATAATGATACTAATGAATGAAAAAATTAGTTTTATAGTTTTATAGTTTTATATTTTAGAATTATATTTTATATTTATTAAAAATATAAGCTAATTTGAAAATGAAAAATACATATACTTTAATATTAGAATGTATTATAGAAGTATGTTCTTAGCCATATCAGTTCAATATTTGATGAAATTATGAACAATTTCATCGCCCGCCTACAAATATAAAATCAAATTATAGAAAATATTCTTGAAAACAGAACAATATTCAGGAAGTGACCGGGAGTGAGCACCAGACTATCCGGATCTTCGCCGAGCGGAGCTAGAGCTAATTCGACGCACATGTGTTTTTACGCTTTTGACTCCGGCCTCCCAAAGCCCTCCGAAGTGAGGTGCGTTGGGCGGTATATACTGCCATTCTATACAGTCGGTTGCCAGCCGGGTTCGAAACTCTGCATCGGTAACAGCTAAACCGAAAACCTGCTTCAACTCTCGATCGGCGCCGACGAAGTTGGTCCCATGGTCGCTATACATATATGAGGGCCGACCTCGCCGCGCGCAGAAACGATGGAAGGCCGCCAGAAACGCTTTAGTGGAGTAGTCGCTAACTACTTCGAGATGCACCGCTTTGACTGCGAAACAAACAAAAAGAGCCAAATACGCGGGATGCGAACGAATGCCGCGACCGCCCGCCATTCGCACACGCAAAGGTCCGGCATAGTCCACCCCACAATTAAGAAAAGGACGTTCGGGACGAGAGACGCGAGGCGTAGGTAGATCTCCCATCAACTGTTTGGAGACCACGCCACGGTTCCGAACACACGGGACACACCGCGAAATAACGGCTCGTATCATGGGCCTGGCTCGGAGAACCCAGAACTGATCTCTGAGAGTGCTCAGAGTCAGCGAAACTCTGCCGTGAAGTGCCTGTTCATGAGCATGCTTTATAATCAACTCAGTGACATGATGCCGCCCGAGTATCCGAGTCCAACGGAGCGTTCGCCAACCGCCCGCCTACCCGAATAAGTCCATGATCGTCGAGAAAAGGTGACAGACTTGCGAGGGGACTTTTCTTTGGGACCGATTGCCGTTCGCGTAGGCTTGCCAACTCTGCGGGAAACTGGGTGACCTGTAACAATGAGACGACTCGATCGGTCATTCCTCGAAACTCTGTAGCCGATATTAGATCTGCACGCCTCCGTGTGGGGGACCGCCAGCGTAGAACGAGAAAAAGAACGCGGATGAGTCGATTCCAGGATGAGAACCGCTCCACAAACGTTAAGTCGAGTGTGTCACAAGTATCCTTCACCGTGACTAACGAGGTTGGATCATCTGGCGTCGAGTCATCGCATGGAACGTCGGGATGGGGCACAGGCCAAGCCGAGTGCGGCTTCGAAACCCACTCAGGCCCATTCCACCAAAGCGAGGAATGCTTCAATGCGTCGGGACGGATACCACGCGACCCCAGGTCAGCCGGATTGTCAGCGCTCCGGACGTGAGACCATGCATGATCCCCTAATCGATACGCGGTTTGCCATGAAGACTTCATGTCCGACTCTTGCGCGATTGACCCAGGACAAAACCGTGGTTGAATCAGTCCAGCACTGAAAGGGGAGTGATGCGTACTCCGGCACCGCGGATAGGGTGCCGGAGTACATGCCCCAATATCGTATCGGGACTTTGTCCAGTCCATCGGGGAATGGTAATATCATTTAAAGCTGGAAGCGCGTTGTAATAACTCCGCCAGGAGTCTTTCAAGCCTACGTTGAGCTCGTCATCCCACTCGCACTTGAGAACCCAGAGCTCTTGCATGAAGATTTTGGCCAAGATGACGACGGGGCTCAACCAACCAAGGGGGTCATACAATCGCGCTATAGTTGACAAAATCGATCGCTTAGTAATCGGCCCGAGTTTGGTATGGTGCACCGAAGGTTGATAGTTGTCGAGACCCGGACTCCATCGCAATGCCAAGACCTTAAGAGAGTCGTCTGGCTGGAATGTACGTTCCAACGCTAGACCATGATTCTCCGGATCAATGTCGCTCAATAACTCGGCGCGATTACTTGCCCATTTCCGCAAGACGAAACCTCCCCGTCTGAGGAGCGCGTTAAGCTGACCAATCGTCGCATTTGCGATATATTCGGATTCCGTTCCGAACGGACAATTGTCGACGTAAAAATTCTGTCGCACGATAGAGGCCGCGAGAGGGGAGTCTTGTCCTTCATCATCCGCTAGTTGCCGAAGAACCCGCTTGCGCAAGGTAGGGCGCATTAGCAGTGCCGAACGTGAGGGTACGAAGCCGATACGATCGAATTTTGTCGGTGGGGGAATATCGTCACCGACTTCGTTGAAGGTCGCGATCTTCCTCGTGTACGTAAATCTGCCGATACATCTGCTCAATGTCAGCGCAACAGACATATCATTACCCGCGCCATCGCGAAATGAGCAGTGCTAAATCGGTCTCAGTGAGTAACCGCCTGAGGCTATCGTTCGCCACGGATAAATGAGTGAAAACTTCGTTGGACTCGTACGCGCCAGACGTAGCTCCCGACAGAACCCATCAGAAAATGGTATCCTGGGCAACCGGCTGTCCGCGTGGCCCAAATAACAAATAAGCGTAAAGATCCGCTCCCAAAATCGCGTGAATCGGTTCGTTGGAATCGGAGCGTGGGTCGGCTAGCGATAAACCGTCAAGATGCGGCCAATCCTCAATAACGCCTTTGAATTTTGGAGTATATGACGTCAACACGCGCTGGAGGGATGTTGATCGGAGCGAGTCGCGTGACTCTCCCGGCAGGAGCGTTACCGATACCGCGTAGCGTCGCCTCAATCCGATGACTAGGTAAGTTTAAGGCGTGACACAACTCCTCGGTGATCAAGGTGTACGTTGACCCTTGATCCAACAACACTTGAACCTTAGCGGTACGCTGTGACGGCGAGGTGACGCGAACCCAAGCTGTAGCGAGTGATGCGATGGTATCGAGTGGGACGTCGTAAGACCGGGGGACGGCGCGGGAGATGGGGATTCAGCCTGTCGACCGTTCGAGACTGATACCGACGCCGATTCCGTCGTCTCTCGCGAAGTGTGAGCGGTCTCCTTGTGTAAAAACGAATGATGGCGCTTGCCACAGTGCCGACAATTGAACTTACTTTTACAGTCCTTAGCTCGATGCTTCGGACTTAAACAGTTCATACACAACGCTTCCTTCTTCACAATATCGAGTCGCCGATCGATCGTCAATTTAGGGAATGCCTTACATGAATGAACCGCATGATTATCCCTTTTGCAAGCGGGACATTTGGACGAAGAGACGTCGGCGTGATGCGCCTGATACGGTTGCGGTTTACCGATGGTCGTCGCTCTACTCTCCGAGACCGGAGTGACAGCTTCCAACGCATGTAATCGTGAACTTAAAAAGGCCCGCAAACGCTCTATCGAAGGGAAATCGCGTTCATCTGCTAACGATAACTCCCAGTCTTTCCGCGTGGTTTTATCGAGACACATTACAAGAATGTGAACGAAGACATCGCCCCACTGATCAGTAGGCCGGTACAACGCGGTTAGGGTTAACGTAGCATCGTCAACAGTCTTCAATAACTGCTTCAATTCGGACGCGGACTTCTTAGTGAGTGCAGGCGCCGAAAATAATTGTTCCAAACTATGCTTAACCGCGTGATGACTGTTTTTGTATTGGAGCCGCAATTTCTCCCACGCAATACAAAAATTACCAGCCACGACGGGAATTGAGTTAATCAACTCAGCCGCTTCTCCGTCTAAACACGACTTGAGATAATGCATTCGCTGCAAATCGTCAAATGATCTGTCTTGGATAATCAAAGAATTGAAATAGTCGCGGAACGAGGGCCTACCGAGGTAAGACCCGGAAAATCTAGGAAGCGCTATGCGCGAAACCTGCGTTTGACGGCGTGCCACTTCGGGAGCGCGGGGATGACTGGAAGCCAGCGGCGAGGAAGTCTGCGGCACCGGGACCAGGCATTCTGAGAGGACGTCCAGTAGCTCCAGATAACTGAGTTCCTGCGTAACGAAGGCTTCATCTCGCACATATGGTAGTTGCCTCTTTTCCCGCACAAACAGCGCTGAGTATCCTGTCAAGATTGGCTCGACATTGCGACCACAATTGTTCAACGTAGTTGAGACGGACGCCAGCTTTGCTTGGAGCTAGTGGCTGCTCCCTCGGACACAAGTCAGCCACCAGATCGAGAGAGCGAAACACGGAGAATTGTTCAGCAGCGAGAGCTTGCAGATTCTCCTGCATCTTCGATTCGCCTTCCGCCATGACGTCGAACGGGAACTCGAAACAGACCTCAGCTGCAGTCGCCGTTTCTTCGTATTCCCCCGCTGAATCGTCCGCACCAGTCAGCGAAGGTGTCGACATTCACCTGCGTATATAGTTCAAATAGTTCAAAGGCAAATGCTTGATAACGCGAGCAATAGAAAATGTATGAAAAAAGCGCGCACAAAGAGAAAACGCTTCGCTCGCAAATTCACGTCTCTTGTCTGACGGGATTCAAAACATCCTCTGGACGAGCAGCAACCTGGAGTGTATCCGGAATTTCATTCCTGAGCTCGAGGGAGTAGCCGTTCCCGAGATACCGCTAGGGGTAGCTCCGAGGGTGGGTCGCGCTCTCCTCGCGAAGCGCGGAAGAGCGAGTCGGACCTTGACGGGGGGAGCGTGAAGAAATAGAGCTCCCCGCCAAAATGCCGCTTGCAAGAATGGAAGGGAACCGATTGTCTCTCCTCGTCTTTCATGAATATGCCAACATGCCGTCAATGACTTGCAATTTGCATGCCCAAATACAAGCAAGATGTCCAAAGATCACGTCGAGGTCACCAATGTTCGGCGAACCAAGGGATCGAAGCGAAGCGCCTCGAGCTCCCTTTTGCGCCTTATTGCCGGGCCGCAAGTCCAGACACTGACGCTGCTGCTGGCGTTGGAAATAACGATGTATAAGGGCGAAAGTCCAAGAAAAACTCACGGAATATCAAAGAGGGTTACTTTATTTCTTCCTTGGCGAAGGTACATCAATTAATCGGGACAACGTTCCCCGAGCACACGCCGGACTCCTCACACAATGAGGCCGCGGAATCGCGAGAGAAAACTTGCCTTCAACGCGTACCGAAACTTCGGCGAACAGTAGTCTCTCGCGCCAATTGTCCGGGAGCACTGATTAGGCCGGAATCATACATTCCGGGAACCAGCCGAAAAGTGACTCTCGAGGAGAGTCCCCGCGGACGGGGGGAGAGCGCATGACATTAGACGCATTCCACGACCGAATTGGGCGCGCCTAATCGCTAACGTACAGAATCGGAATGCGCATCAATCCAAAGCAAAATTCAAGTGCCGGAGCGTAACACTACGAAATATTTTCGTTAAAATGAAATATTTAAACTATTTATAAAAGAGTAACAAAAAATTGGTACTTGTTTTATAAAATGGATTTTTTTAGAAAATATTTTTTTTTTGGTTATTTAAAATAAAAACGAATATTAATATATAGTTATAATGTGTACATCATCTACTAGATGCTGTACATTTT
>JABFOU010000302.1:0-10230 GCA_022817745.1 Scelioninae gen. 1 sp. ZL-2020 | reverse complement strand
GGATATGAGGATTCTCGTATCATTTCTCATGATGTAGAATAAAAATAAGCTCACGATTTGGATTTCGTCAGCAACTTTGTAGAAAGTTTACTAAACAAATATTACTTCAATATAGTCGGAAGTTCTCAATATTGATTTATTAGAAGTTGGTTCAGTGCAGATTAAATCCATGAAAAATGAACTTCTTTTTTACTAATTAATAAACCCAGTAACTTTGAATTGTGAAATTTAAACAAAATAACTCGAATATGCATAAAATCTATTATTTCCCATTCAAATGTAATATTAGTCATATATATATATATATATATATAATAAAATAAACGATTTTTTGAAAAATTAGAATAATTTTTATAAAAAATAAGAATTTGTTGTTAAAGTTTATGAGAAGAAATTAAAAAAATATGGCAAATTAAATCGAACAAACATTCTAATCGATGTATGCAGCTAAGTTCACGTTGCTTACGATGACAATTTACTTTCATCGAACCAAAACATCAAACTTATTTAACGTGACTGACCGTAGGGAAAAGTAGCTCCGCCTTTACAATCAAAAATGCAGATGTTAATGGTTTTACTTTGAAATACATAATACAAATAAAATAAAAACAAATTTTACAACTTTGTTAGTTTCATGTTTACATTTTCATGAGATATAAATAAATACAAAGAAATAATAACAAACAAATAATTAATAATATAATTTTATTTTAAAACTAAAAGAAGTTTATAAATACAAAGTTTTTATTTCATTTTAGATAATTATATTTCTACAAAACATCTTTTAAATTGCAAAGAAAAATTATACGAATGAAGAATTTATATATTTCAACACAATTTTTTTTTAAAAATTATAATATTTATATTAAAAATAGTTGTTTTTTATTATGCATGATTGTTATGAAGTCACTATATATATACATTTTTCGTAAAACTCTAATCACTGATAATATACAGATGATAAATAAAAAACGCAAAAAAATATTTTTACTCGAAAATTAATTTCAATAATATAAATGACATAAAAATAAAAAATTGCACAAATTATTTTAGAAAATTGATACATTTTAAATAAAAATATTATTTTCTTTTTTTTGAGTAGATGAAAACTTATACTATACTATATACTATAACAGTATCTATTCCGTCCATGAAGAACAAAAGTCACATCGCCTCCCTACTGGAACTTCTTTAAATCTCCTACACAGTGCAACTGAACTGCTGCTAACTTCACATGCTCGACTGACAATACAGCCCGATCAAGACCAAAACAACGTCAAACCATTTTGACGGGACTGTCAGTCGAGCGACACGCTATAAATGTATCATATGTCATATTCTCCATCAAAACTCGTCAAAAATAAAAACGACCAATCACCCAAACCTACAAAACCGCACCTATCTACATCGCCAATAATCCCGTAATATCAATTCTTGCGACCAATAAGAGCAAATGAGAAATTCCAAACGATAAAATATAGATTTTTATTTTTAGAATAGGAAAACGACAAATTAAACCAAGTCAAGATTCGGTGAATTTAAAAAGGCAGAGAAGATCGCAGAGAATATATTTTTTGTAACTGTCAAAAATTTAAATTTATTTATTTGGAAATAATAAATGTCGCAATTACTTTTCGACATAATTTCAAAAGAATTGAAAAAGTAGGAAAATAAGGTTGGAATTAGTACATTTTTCTACAGGAAAATGACGTAATTTTGTTTAAACTTTTGTATTACCGAAAGTTGTCCATGTCTGTATCGTCGGATTGGTGCTCGTGGTGCTGCCCGCTAGGTCTTTGAGTAGTCGGGCGCGAACTACGGGACCTTTTGCGCGGTGGCGGAACGAGTCCACCGTCGTCCGACTCGCCGCTCGAGGCCAGGCTTGTGCGCGTACCGCCCCGTTTTTTCACACGACGATGGTTGGCCCCGGACCGAGACGTCTGTATGGGACTGCGGGATGAGGCGTGAAGGCAAGAGAAACGTGTTCGGGTCGTCTGAAATGCGACGACAACGACTTACACGACGATCTACGCGACTTGCGAGGGACGCAACGCGGGGCTCACTTCTGACTGCACGCACCAGCTGACGCTTGTTTGGCTCTTGGTAAGTTTACGTCACGCGAATAAGAGAGCGACCAGCAGTCCGACGGAGTCGGCTCGCCAGGCTCCGCTTCCAGATGCGCTACTCGCTTTGTCCCGTTGTGCGCAACCACAGCGCGAGTCTACGCTGCGCCACGAAGTACGCGCGCACGTTCGCGAGATGAAAGCGCGAAAATTTAACTAGTTTCTTAGCAGTGATACTAAATTTTATTAGAATGAAAAGACGTTGGGTTAAATATTTAAATATGGATTAAAGAAACGTATAATTGAAATAATTTTTCTTTTTCATTTTTCTAATTAAATTTACAAAACTTAAAATAATTATTAAATGATTAAATATTTAATAACAATTTTGAAAACTCTTTAACTGGAAAGATTTCAGAATTGCTAAATTGTAAAATTTTGTTTGGAAAAGTTCGACCCCGACCTAAATAATCTTAGGGAAGGTGCCATAAGTAACGTTCCTTATGGAACCTTCCATATGGAACGTTACTTAAGGAAATTTCGAATTTACAGAATTTTTTTAAGAATAGGGAACATTCCATAAGGAAGATTATAACTTATGGAACATTCCCAAATTTCAGTTGTGCTAAACGATTTGTAAAAAAGCTATAAATTTAATGCATTTTTTTTCAGAAGTACTGTTTTTAGAAAAAAGGTATAATTGTGTATAGGTTCTAATTAATATTTAAACAAATCTGTTTTTTTTTCACAGAATTACAAATGGATTTCTGACTTGTAATAAATTTTTGCTTTTTTTGTTTTCGTTAATTTTTTATTTTTAATTACCCCTTGTAGAAAAATATAACTAAAAAAACGTCTGAAATTGCTCAAAACACTGAAAATGTGTCAATTTTAACAGATTTTAAAGTTTTCAGTTATATTTGAAAATCTCTGAAAAAGTTTGAAACTGAAAAAGATATAAAAAATTATAAAATATTAGTATTATAATAATATGTGAAAAAAATAGCTTTCAGTATTTTTGGAAAAAAAATCAATCATTTTCGAATTAAATTTTTTCAACGATTTCCATTCATAACTAAAAACTCTAAAAATTTGATGGTACATTTTCAGTGTTTTTCAGACTTTTTATGAGCAACTTTTCAGACGTTTTTTTAGTAATATTTTCTACTAAGCACCTTTTTGAATATTCAGTATATAAAATATCAATGTGATATAGGTTTACAAGTATTACTAATAAAACTGTAAACCCTGTAACCCTGTAAACACATAATTATACTTTAATCAATATATAATTAAACGTTGCGTTCTCGGATGTCCGTTTGATCAAATTTTAATAAAAGTTATATAACGATTGTGTTTATAAAGAATTATCTAACATTGATTTAGCTGCAATAAGTCATCTTCGTTGATTATATTCGTTAATTTATTGTATGAATGAGGTACCGTCTGAAAAACGCTGAAAATGTGCCAATTTTAACAGATTTTCAGAGTTTTTAGATATGTATGAAAATCTCTGAAAAACTCTAAAATTGAAAATGATTGAAATTTTTTTTTCAAAAATACTAAATTATATTATTTTTTACATTTTATTATTGTACTAATATTTTTTTAAATTTTTTCTATCTTTTTTAATTTCAGACTTTTTCAAAGATTTTCATACATATCTAAAAATTTTTATAAATTCATTTATAAAAGTTACAACTATTTTATTAACTATTTTATTAACAATTATTTTATGGCAACACATACGTATTCAATCATCTGTAATATTGAGAAATGTGCATTTTTATTATTGCCATATTTGCGAATGTATGTGAGATGTATTCCACTTTTCTTGATCAATTTTTGTATCTTTTTTTTTCTTTCTGTGTTTAACTGTTCTGTAAATAACAATAAAATTAGTCCTTTTTTTATTCTATAATAATAACTATTTATTGAAATAATTATAATAAAATCATAGTATACGTTAAATATTTCATTATTTTTCGGACTTACTCCACTCAAAATTAAATAAAATGAAAATTTTCGTCTTAAGGGGGACCCCACCCTGAGTGTTTCAAAAAATCGATTTTTTTTTTTTGCATAAATCTATTCCATATGTTGTCTAGAATGACCGCCTAAAAGGATTTATTCATATTCGAAGTCATTGCAAAGATATAAGAAGAATTGTGAAGACCGGTAAACGTGTTATTTGCTCACTTTTTACTACGAAAAAAGTAATACCGAAAACTTTAAACGCTTTTTAAAGTGCCACTTTTTCTCGTGAACCACTCAATAAAATTATGTCAATATTTTTCGGCAATGTGTAATATTGTTTTCACTATCGCAAAGAGTAGGATTTATTTGATATTTCAATTTTTCGATTTTTTATTAACAATTTTCTAGGATTTTTTACTTACAAAACAGAATTTTTTTTCAAATTGCCGCCATTTTTACAGATGTCCAAATTTTTAGAAAGTCCTACTCTTTGCGATAGCCAATGTAATCTTGTTTAAAAACATCTGCACGATTTTGTTTTACCTTTTTTAGGACTGAGTAAAAGTGGCACTACTGAAGGAGTTTTTTTTAGAGGTGGCTGACACCGAAGGCTATTCCTGCTGCAATTTTAAATACTTTTATTTAAAAAATTGTTCTAGCATTGATAAAGATACGCACAACAACATAATGAAAGCGCAAAATGATTCGATTATTATTTAACCCTTAAAACAATTCTTAAAAATCGCTATGATTAAGAGCCGTCAGGGTGGGGTCTCCCCTTAACAGTTTTTAGAAGTGTAAAGAATGAAGATTTGATAATGAAAAACATGCTTTGTAGGATCTTATGTGATCTTGAACTGGGCAACTGATTGCAGTTTTTAATCTTTAAAGTAGTGTTGTATTATTTGTTAATGCAGCATTGTGCACTATTTTGATGCAGCATTAATTTTAATTTTGTTAGTTTTAATGCAATTAAAATGCAACATTACTTTAACCCGTTAAAGCCGATAGATCTATTAGGATCTACAGAAAAAAGATAGAAAACATTCTCAATTAATAAGATGAATTGAAAAAAAATAATGCATTATTTGCACTAAAGTTAAATCAATAACTGAAAAATTGCATTAGCATTAGACCTTTAAGTTGAACATGAATGAAACTAAATATAATAATAAAAAAATAATTAAAAAGGTACTAATATGAGCATTTTCGATTAAATGTATTGGAGATATTCACTTACAATTTTTGCTTTACTAATTTTATTTGCATCAAAAAATTTTTATTGAAATGAATTAAAATAATATCATTTCTATAAAAATGCTTTTTATAAAATGTAATTCAAAAGAAATAATTAAAACAAACACATTGTAAATGGAATTGAAGAATCACTTCAACTTAATGATTTATAAAAACATGAATTACCTTTTGATCCAATTGAATTCAGTAATGCAAAGTATTTGGAGTGCGCAAATGTAATTATTGTCATTACTTTCAATCACAACACATGGTTTCTTTATTGTAGAAGTGTCTACATGAAGAATTTCATCTCGTATGGATAGGATGATTTTCAAAAAACGGCAAGAATTTTGGAATGCTTCTTCAGTTTCAACTATCTTGATTAAGGTCATTTGTTGTTGACTGTCTTCGTCAACAATAAACTGTTGAATTTCTACATATCTTTTGTCATTTAATTGAGCAAAAGAATTATTTGACCTTTTACACTTTCTTTCACACGTTGAGTAAACACAACCGTCTTGTACCATTCTTTTGTAAGATTCGCTGTTGGCAGATAAATTAAGTTGCCGAATCCAGTAATCGCTAGTCGGAACAGATAATCCAAAGTAGCGAGAACATGATATTTTTCTCGTACGTATAGTATTTCGTGAACTAATATCGCTGCATAGATATTGTCCAACAGAGTCTTCGTTGGGAAGTTGCAATTGGATGTACTGTAAAGCCAACTCCATTTGAATGAACCTTTTAATTTGTTCATGTACTCCATTTGCAGCGTGTATTTTCTTTAAAATAACTCCATTCTCGGATTCAAATGGAAAACCACTATGGGACCACAAGTTGCCACGATTTCTCACACTATCAGCTAAATGTAACATTTGATGGACATTATACGTCATTGAGCCGACACCATACAACCTTTCTGTTTCCTCCGCAAACGAGACAAACATGTTATGCGCTTCATCAACTTCTTCGAAGGTTATTTTGGATTGAAGAAGAATGTAAAGGCCCTCAACACATTTCATCCAGTGGTTTAAATACTCTGCGCTAAAGTATTTTTTTAGAATTGGAACGCTATAGAAAATAATCCAGTTTTCCCATTCACGAGAATTCCAGTTTTTGCGAGCTGAATACGGTCGAGATAACTGGGCTACTAATCTTGGTGGTTTTATTTTCGACAAACTTTCATCAATTTCTTCAACTGCATTGCGTAACGAACAATTTCTATTTTCAGTTGTGTGCCAAGTTTCCGAAAACTGCCTTCCAACACCCAACGACATTGAATGCATATAGTCGGGAACAAACCCTGTGATAATATCAAAAAAGGGAAGTAATATCAGTTGAGATGTGTTTTTGAAACCATTACATGTTTGCTTTGGGTGTAACTTTCTTAATTCTACAGCCTCAATCATATTAGTTATAGATTCGTCATGGGTTCTCTCCCTGGGTAGAGGTATTTTTGTCAAATATTTTATACATTTGTGCTCTCCAGACCAGTTCCCAGGATGCAAACACCAGTTGCAACCAAATTTTCCATTGAACTGGACTAATCCTTGCATCGGAGGACGTGCAGCGCTATCAACACAACAACATAATCCGAATAATTTGACTGTTTTTACTTCTCCATCAATATTCAATTCAACACCGGTAGTAGAATATTCTATCATTTGCTCAGTAAAAGGCAAAAGGAAAACATTCATGTCAGGTTTTGTATCTCCAAACCAGATCCCACAAAGCACTGGAGAGGCTAACCGATGTTGAGCTGGTATCTCGTTTATTATGAATTGTATTAGCCATATAGAACTTGCTCCTCTTTTGAAAACAAGTGCACCATCAGCATTGAAAGTGTAGGTGGCATACTGATTTCTAATTGATGGATCCAGTTTTCGTACGAATTCCTTGTATAACTTCCCATCACAAAAGTCTTCCATAATAATTTCATTTTCTGGTCTATTAATAATTTCATTATATTCTTGCCAATGTCTTTTTAATAAATTACGAATCGCCAACGATGTATCCAAAGTTACAAAGAAATTCTTTTTATCAATCTTTTTTACGTCAATGAAATTGTCACAAGCGGAGCAATTAAACACTTTGTTTTCCTTTTTTTTATACGATCCCACATATGTTTGGCATTTATCACATATAACATGGTATAATGTACCATCATCGGGGTTAAAAAGTTTATCTATAAAATAATGCGTTTGTGGCAAAATTTGTTGTGCAAAGATAGAATTGATTAATTTGAATAAATTAACTACCGCTTGTAATGGAAGAGAATGTTCCAAGCTATATTGTAAAATCATCATCATGATATCAACTTTACTTGCTACTACTGGTATGTCAATAGGCATGTGATTTGATTCATTGCGCAAAAAAGTATTTAAAAATTCAAAACTATTATTTTCTTCATTAATAGGTTCATAAATTCCTGCATCGAATTGTTGCAACTCTTCATTATACTCTTCTTGCAAAAGGTCATCGTTTACGTAAATTTCATCGTTTGGTTCTACATAAGGGAGTTCGAAATCCTGCAATAGATGTGACAAGTAATAACATTGGTAATTGGAGTTTTCCAAAATTTTCAATTAATTGTATACAAAAAATAATATAATTTAAGTAACAAGTACACTGACGAAAAAAAACAACTCGCTTAATTTTGTTAGTTGAGTCTGAATTTAAAAAGATATGGGAAGTTGAAGTAAGTGCGACTTACTATCACCCTAGGAGGGTGACATAAAGTTAATCGTGGATTGTATTACATCACCTTAAAGATGGAGACACGTAGTGTAAGTGACTAAAATTTCAAGTCATATCATTGATAGTTGATAGAGTTACATTGGTTTGAACTTTGACAAAATTCACACAAAATTAAGTGAGTCGTTTTTTTTGCCCATCAGTGTATTATGCAATTTATAAATAGGGGCGATAAGGGTAATTGTGACACAGCGGGGTAAATGTGACACTTCATTTTAATAATTAATAATTTGATCAATTGCAACTGTATTATATTTAATTGCAAATTTAACGATTATTCATCAAATTTATGTATTCAATTAAAATTTTTATTTGAACTTTTGATAAGAAAATTTAGGTGACACATTCACCCTATTGTGTCACAATTACCCTTATTGCCCCTACTGTCAACATAATTATCTTCCCCATGAAAACAAAAACTATTATGAACCATTTGATATATATATATATATATAGAAACATATAGAGATAACTTTTGGATCATCCCAAAATTAATTTGGACAAAAACTACACATCATGCAACAATTAGGACTAATCCTGTAATTTGTTACATCCGGGCTTCACGGATATAACATCGCGTTATTTTCCTTATCACGCGAAACGCGATATCTCAATTTATTTTTGATTATTCAAATCATGCGTCACATCTTTCCGTATTTCATTTTATATTATAAATTTTAAAAACAACAAATTCCTTTTTATTAACTTTGTAGGTATTGTTCCTTTTTTATTTTTATTTATTTTAAGTCATTAATTAAATTAAATTAATTAAATTCCCTTTTGTTCTTATCATACGATCATGTTTCTTAAAAGACTGAATATACGAACGCTATATGTTTAGAAAGGTATTATATTATCGCAACTAGAATATTCTTAATTATTGGCATTTTGCAAAATACACAAAAACTACCACCTCGTGGAGAGATGATTTCACCCCTCCACAAACGAAGATTATAAAAACTTAAGATTTTTCATGTCCGGTGGGGAATCTTTTTTGACACAGCAGAGTCCGTACCGGACTCGAACAATCATACCACAATCTTAGTTCACACTTAAACGGCATCCACGCCAGATTCACAAATCAAAAACATAAAAATATAAAAAAAGATCAAGTACAACACGGACAACACCCGTATCAGCCGTAAAAGCCGCATCCCGCTTGAATAAACTTATATCAACCACATCGATTTCTTTTAATTTATAAATTTCCCTGACGGACGGGGAAAATTACTATCGGACATAATGTCATTTTAAATTGAAATATTTTGGTAATAAATTGAATATTCTAAAATAGATCACACAATGCTTTAATTATAGAAGAATTTAATATAGCAAAAGAAAATTTGTGGGAACGATTTACTTTTGTTTATAATGTAACGGTAACGCGTTACGCTTAATCATGTAACCTTCTGATGTCTGCAAACATTCAACCATTGTATGGAACCATTTGTTCCATACATATCCATTCTATTTGCGCAACGTACACTGGGAAAAATAAAATGTTGAATCAGTGTTAACCTTCAATACCGACCAAGTAACACCGGATCAGTCTTGATTCAATGCTGGTTCAGTATTGGTACGCCAGTATTGTCTGCCAACACAACGAAAAAAGACTATACTTGAAACAATACTAAATAAGCATTGTTTTCAATACTGAACGAGCTCGCCTAACCAATGCTGACGCAGTGTTGAAACGGAACTAAACCAGTGTTTGAAAGCTTGATTTTATTGAATAATAAAGGACATATAAAACATTACTACATACATAAACTGGATCCCATTCTAATTCATTGTCATTATCCATAAATTCATTATTTATATATTGCTCGTATATGTTTTCTCTATCATCTTGCATAGGAACATTTGCTTCTTCATCATATTCCATATGTTCATCATGAGGTTCCTAAATAAAAAACGCATTAAATTCTTTATATTTTATTTTTGAATCTGAATCTTTCCCTTCGATTTTTCAAAAATCAAAGTTTAAAGAGACTTCAAAATTATTTTAACAGCCTCTTCAACGAAATAGCATTTTTTAGATTTCAAGAATACCTTTTTCTATATCTTATACACTTTCTCTCTCTGACTAATGATGTTAAATGGATACTTCAAACGTGTATAACTTTTGAAAAATGCATTTTTTTGGAAAAATGTCTTAAATAAAAGTTACTTATTTTTTTATGAGGAATCCAAATCTGCA
>JABFOU010000301.1:0-10265 GCA_022817745.1 Scelioninae gen. 1 sp. ZL-2020 | reverse complement strand
ATTCCTATCATGATAGATTTAAATATTATTTTTGTACTCACATACATATATCTTTGTTAGCATACTTACATTGATCAAATAATTCGGCAACCTGGTAGTAAAAGAAGGTGGTGTTTTACCTTTTCTTTCAACTTCGTCTACCTTGTTTGCATATGCGAATACATCTGAAAACTACATTTTGTTATTATAATAAAATTTTTTAACTTCTAATAATCTGTTTCGTATAATTTATTTAACTCCAAATCGGCATATTGACAAATAACCTCATGTCGATGGTCTATACGTGACATGTCGTGTAGATACATACTTCGCATTTCGTTTCGTAAGAGCACGTTGTGCTCTTACTATGCTTCTATGAAGCATAGTAATTTTATGAAGATTATTCGTATAATATATCATACGATATGTATTATGTAGATAATACCCGTGTTGAAATATTTATCCTGGCTTCCACTGTGGTAAAAACTATGCCATAATTTTTACCACCATATACTCCACGGTACCACGAGTTCTCCCACATGTGGCGTAACCATGGGATTTGGACAAAAGCCACAATTCAGCCAAGGTGTGATTTAATTTTTTTTCTTCAGCGTAAAAAAAATATCTGATCGAGGAGCTGAACTTAGCTACATCACTTTCTTGTTATTAAAGAAGTTTTAATCATAAAAAAGCCAAAGGTGAACTTTTGAAAATAAACAATATACGCATTTGTTTCACTAACATACAGTTGATATGGTGGAGTGGTTTAGGTGGAGAACCGCTTCTCGTCATTATCGAGTGCTCTCGCTTGCTCTATTTATGCTCTCCTTCTTTAACACAACAATGCTAATAAAAGGAGAGTATTTAATGTTTTCATACTCGCGTTGTGATGCGCTATGATTTGTCATTCTTGTCTCAATGTGCCGCACATTTATTATTATTCTTTTCAATTTAATATGCGCGTCATAAATGAAAATTTAATTCTTATTTATTGATTTCATTAATTGTTTTTAATAAAATTTGATTAGAGTTACGTTCGATTGTATTTGTATAATCATAAGAAATCATTATTTTGGAATACATGTTTACATAGATACATTGACGATACCTACTTTGTCCTTTCATTCAATAAATTAATTTGTAATTATTGAATCGTTTTGGTAATGTGTGAAAAGTGCTAATTGTTAAAAGTTAAAATAATGCAGGTAGCTGACGAATGTAAGTATCTTTATTTAATTATAATAATTAATACAATAAACATACGAAGCAATATTAATAATAAATTATATTACTAATTTAACTTATGTATTAAACAAAGTGTAAATCCAGTATAACTTGGAAATACAAATAGGATTGCCACTTAAAAAGAGACAAATGACCGGCCTCAATGTTTATCAAATGAGCGGCTGGCCAATTTGTCCTTGTTGGTGGCAACCCTGCTATGTGTGAATCTAAATCTGTATTTTTGTTACCATTCAGTTCATGTCAGTTCATGTACTAGAACCAATGGAATACAATAGGTTCACTCAAAATTAAAAAAAGTTTAAATGTAAGCTTTCAATTATTGTATTGTACTATTTTAAAATAATTTTCCTTGTAGAATTGTGTTTCATATGACTGATTACGTATACAGATATTAATTATTCTACAGCTGTTGCAAAAAGGATACATATTTCAACTAAAAGAGTTTCCATTCCAAAAAGAATTCTCATGAATCGTTGGATTATAAAGTCAAGTCATTTTTTGGGTTCAACTGTCTTTATCTTTAATTAGTTTTAGTTTAAGTTTAGATTAGTTTAAGTTTAAGTTTAAGTTTAAATTAAAAAATTATTTTTAGTGACAATATAGAAGGTGTATCGTCAGATACCTTTAAAATTGAGCAAAAATGCTACAAATGCTACAAGTGCAATTGTGGTTCTTTGTCATAAGAACCGGCAATATATACTATTCTTATATTTTCCACATATATAAGAATACTCATAAAATGGAATGCTTTAATAAGGACAATATTATTTAGTTGCCATGCTAACAAAACATATATGCTAATGACCTTTCGTACTAGATACTATACATTTGGGAAATGCGCAGCACGGTAAATATTGATAGTACCATTTTGAAAGTAGCATTTTGAAAGATTAAAGATTTAGTTAATTCAATTAAATTTTATTCGATTTCGTTTACCACAATTTTATATTTAATTTTTATTTCAGTTTCTGTTTCTATTCATTTTTATATTTATTGATAACAAGAAACTAAAATATTTTAGCTCTTAGAAGCTGACTTAGCCAACACAGCTCAACGCAAAAATGCCTTCAGAAACATTTAGAACTAATTAATTGCTAATTAATTGCGCAAATTTCAAATTAATTGCTGCTATTTTTAAAAAATAAACCATGGCTGAGCTAGCATATATTAGATGCTGGCTCAACATAGCTCAACTTAAAAAAGTCTTCACAAACATTTAGAACTAAATAATTGCTAATTAATTGCGCAAATTTCAAATTAATTGATGCTTTTTTTAAAAAAATAAACCATGGCTGAGCTGGCATATATTAGATGCTGGCTCAACCACGATATAAAAAAAATATTATAAAAATAATTAAAGAATCTACACAATTAATTGCTACTTAATTGCTAAACTTTTACATTAAAATAATAAAAAATTAAGACATTTTAAAAAAGGAAACTAAATATTTCTTTTCAAGCTCAACATTAATTGCTCCATGTTTATTGTTCTAAAATTGTTCTGAATAACAATTTTAATCATTTTAACCTTTTTTCTCAACATATTCATCATAAAAACAAACAAAATTAAAGTTGACAAAGAGTGATGATAAAAAATTTGTTAAAAAGGCACGTTTATCTAGCTCAACAATAATTGCTCCGAATTTATCATTCAAAAGTTGTTCTAAATAATAACTTTAATCATTTTAACCCTTCTTCTCAGCATATTTATCATAAAAAGAAATAAATTTAAAATGGACAATGAATGCTAATTACAAAATTTGTTAAAAAGACACTTTTATTTAGCTCAACATTAATTGCTCCGAATTTATCATTCTAAAGTTGTTCTAAATAATAAGTTTAAAAAAATTATTAGTCCACTTTAAGTTTGTTTGTTTTTATTATGAATATGTCGAGAAAAAAGTTTAGAATGATTAAAATTATTATTTAGAACAATTTTAGTATGATACTATATATTTAGTTTCCTTTATTAAAATCTCTTAATTTTTTATTTTTTTAATGTAAAAGTTTAGCAATTAATTAGCAACTAACTGTGTATTGATTCTTTAATTATTTTTTATAATATTCTTTTTTTTATATCGTGGTTGAGCCAGTATCTAATATATGCCAGCTCAGCCATGGTTTATTTTTTTAAAAATAGCAGCAATAAATTTGAAATTTGCGCAATTAATTAGCAATTAATTAGTTCTAATTGTTTTTGAAGGCATTTTTGCGTTGAGCTGTGTTGGCTAAGCCAGCTTCTAAGCGCTTAATATTACACATATTTACACGTATTTATTTATTATCAAATATTATAATTATATATTATTTAATACAATAATAATCGCAAGCAATTAAAATTACAAACACGTTAGATAAAATTTGAATTAAAAATTAAAATAAAATTATTTTAGGCCAACATATACTTTAGGGCTCTACATTAACTAACTTTTTAGGCTTTTTCTGTCTTAGGCTTTTTGTTAGATTTCTTTTACATGATCCGCCATGTTCAACAGTTACATTATTTTTCAATTTTACGTTGTTTTTCTTTTGATCTCTTTTCTTTTCGTACACGCGTTTCTTCTTCTTTTTGTTCTTTATTTTTCCACATTTCAGCTCTTTCTTCTTGTTTCTTCTTCTTTTTTTTTTGTTTTTTTAACAACCTCCCTTCTTTCAGTACAGCTTTTCTGTTTTTTCCTTCTTCAAGTAATTTTAATTTTTCTTCTTTAAGTCGCTTCTTTTAAATTAAACTTAGTTAAACCGATGAAGACGTTAAAACTTCAGAATCCTGTTTATTCCGACTATAGCTTTCTTCTGATTTGCAGACAAGTTTGGTACTGGGCATATGTTCTCTAATTGGTTATTTTAATCAACAGACTCAATTTCTTCAGCATTCAGTATACTAATTTGCTATTAACTTTTTTTTACGCTTTTAAGGTGATGGCAAAGGGCTTATTACCGACATTACAGATTTTTAGAAATACAATTAAACCGTAAGTCGTAAATTTAATTAATGAGAAGAGCACCATTTTCTCAATTTTTTCACACATTTATATCACAATTTTTTTTTATTTTATGTGAAATTTTGATTTTATAATGAGTTTTAGTTTTCGATGTGAAAAAAAACGTAGAACTCACTATTTGTCTTTATTTTATGTTTAAAAATGTTGCTTTACATTCAGAAATATTCTCCCATAACTACAGAATGGCGCTGTTCTAAGATTAATATTTTAAAATATTTAATGTTTTAATTTTTATAAACAAAGTCTCTAACGCCGGTGCAGCAGATCTTTCACATCGACTTAAGGTGATGTGTAAAGTCTACAGTCACGGAGTTGGTGTCTTTTTATATAAAAATAAATTTGTTATTCACATCAATAAAAACTAACCAGAGCGAGATTCTGTAGAAATGGGAGAATTTTTTCAATAACAAAGTATATTTTTTAAGATAAAATTGTTAATGTATTTTGAAAACTGAGATTTTTTTCAAAATACATGTACAGGTTTGGTTAAAAAAATATTTTTTGTTATTTAAAAATTTCTCCCATTTCTACAGAATCTCGCTCTGATTAGTTTATATTAATGAGGATAACAAATTTATTTTTATTTAAAAAAACACTAACTCCGTAACTGTAGACTTTACACATCACCTTAAGTTGATTCTTCAAGCGATTTGCTGCAAATCTTTTGTCAGTTTCACAGTCCACATCAGTAAATAAAATTAAATAAAAACTAAACCCAGACATTTGTTCACTTTTTAAGTTTGTCTGGGTTTATTTTTTGTTTCATATTATTGTATAGTTTTGGCTGACAAACTGACAAAGTTTTCAAGTGATGTAAACAATAAAAACAATCTGCAATTTTTATTTTGTTTTCATAAATGAATTTTCATTTTTAGTTTAATTTTCCCAATTAAAAGGAATATTTCAATATATATACAATTTTTTTTCATAGCATATTTATTTTTTAATATAAAAAATCACTAACTCCGTGACTCTAGACTTGAAGAATCGCCTTAATTTTCAAAATGTTCTGACAATTTTGACTTATCGCTAGAAACACCTTAATCATTCAAACACCAAAAAATAAAATTTAAGATAAAGATAAAACATTTATCTTTATAAAAAAATTTAAATATAAGATAAAGTTAACAAAAAATTTAACCCTCAATTAGTCGCACTCGTTTTTTCTACATAAGTAGTCGCGTGGCGCCTACCAGGCGCCAATGGGAAAAGTGACTATTATATGAATGATTCTTTCTTATTTTTCATCGTTATTACATGAAATTATTATTTTCATTCATAATTAATCGATTTGACGAATTTTTGGTTAATTAGTATATACAATTATATTAATTTTAAATACAAAAGATAATTGAATATTAAAATTCAACAATTATGAGATAATTTGAGTTTAGGTACAAATGTAATTATAATCAATTTTTATGTATTTTTTAATGCCATAAATAATATTTTTAATAATATAACAGCAATTAAATTATAAAAAACCTTTATTTTTAATTTTTCAAAAACATTGATGTTGTGAAACCTATGTATATATGTATGTACCGGTTCAAATATTTAATATTTTTGGCGTTATTATAGTGAATTTTTGCATGGACTTTTTTTTAAACTATTAAAAATTGAATGATTGAAGAATACACGAAACGAAAATTAGTGTAAATATTAAACTTATGAAAATATCATGGTCCAAAGTGAGCTTGGCGCCTGTCAGGCGCCACGCGACTAATTGAGGGTTAAATATAATTTCGCATCGTCCGCAAACAGTAGTATTTCACAATGTTCAATCTGGGTAGGCAAATCGTTAATAAACAGTAGAAAAAGCAAGGGTCCTAAAGGAGAGCCTTAAGGAACTTCAGAAGATGCGCAATATTCATCAGTTAAATTTTCTCCGATTTTAACAAACTGCTTACGATCTAAAACGTAATTTTATAACCAACGAAGCATTGGACCAAATATACCATAGGCAGATAATTTGTTGATAAGGATGTTGTGGGGAACTTTATCAAAAGCTTTAGCAAAGTCTGTGTAAATTACGTCAACCTGGCCACGCTGCTCCAATGCTTCAGAAATGTAATGATCAATTAATGCCAAATTGGATACTGTCGATCTATGCTCGGAATTCATGCTGCTCATCGGACATTATTGGTTTAAAAATATTGTAAAGCTTAGGTGTTATCAATTTTTCGAGCAATTTTGGGATTGAGTTTAAAATTGAGATGGGCCTGTAATTTACTACGTTGTTTTTGTCGCCCTTTTTAAATAATGGGGTTACTGAACTAGTATTCCAACACTTGGGAAAAGTCCCGGAGGATAGTGATTTGTTAAGCAAAATGTGTATCATGTTGTATGTGGTTTGGTCAATGGATATTTACATTTTTCAAAAAGTAGTTTGGGATTCCATGTGGGCCCACAGAACACTTATTATTAAGATGAGATAAGCCATAAAAAATTTCAGTCAATGAGAGTTTCAAAATGGATAAGTTAATGTTGGAATTGTGTTGTAGATTATCTTGTGATAATTCATCAGATTGAGCCTCATATTTTTGCTGGTAAAATTTTTGTACGTTATATTTTTAGGAATACTAATGTCAGAACGATAAGAGGTGGTATATTTCCAGAAAAATTTTGGGTTATTACATAAAGAGTTTTCAACGCGTTTCTCGTAACTAGATAATGCATTATCAATATAAATGCTACATAATAACCGTAACTTCAAAAAACAAGGTAATCATTTGGTAGGTGAGTGAGTTTATACTGTTTGTGTGAGATTTTTTTATGCCACTAGTTTCTTGGTTTCATTATTAAACCAAGGGGAATAGTTGTTATTTCACAACGTATAGGTTGGTACAAACAGATTAAAACACTCAGAAATAATATCATAAAATGGTTCAATCATTTAATTGAAATTTTTTATCATTTAATAAAAATTTCATTGACTATTAAAATTCAATGAAATTTTAATCGTCATGAAGATTAAAATTGCCTAGAATTGTGTCCCAGTCAAAAGAGTTAAGGTAAGATACGATTTTGTAATAGTCAGCTTTATAAAAATTATACTTTACACAGGGTAGTTTCACACGGTAGTTTCACTACGTTTTCACGGTAGTTTCCCTATTGATTAGAAACATTAATAGGACACACACAGTGTAGTGGTGGATGATAATTGTCAATCTTGCTCAAGAAATCAATTGCCAGTTCTGCGTCAAGGTTGGGTAGATCAGAAAAAATCAAGTCAAAGTAAGAGTTGTAACAATTTGGTGTACAATTTAGCTGATGTAAGTTAAAATAGTTAACATATTGAGCAAGTAAATACGCTGAGTTGCGGATCATGTTTAAAATGGTGTCATCTAATTTTGGAGTGGAGCACAGAGTAGAGTTTTCCCATTGACAATTTGGTAAATTAAAGTTGCTT
Source organism: Scelioninae gen. 1 sp. ZL-2020 (assembly GCA_022817745.1). NCBI lineage: Eukaryota > Metazoa > Arthropoda > Insecta > Hymenoptera > Scelionidae > Scelioninae gen. 1 sp. ZL-2020. The sequence continues at coordinate 2,627 of JABFOU010000301.1, read as the reverse complement.
GCAATAAAAGTTTTAGAAAAATTAAATTGGGAAGTGATGTTGCTCAGAGATTTGCCAAAATGTTCATAAACCGATTGAGCAGAATATGGAGGAATGTAAACGCCACAAATAAACTTAAAATTGACGACTATTAGAACACCACCGCCTGTCACGTGCGAGCTGGACAGCGATGAGCGATCGCAGCGTAAAATGGAAAAACCACTAAGGTTCAACTCATTGTTAGTAATGTCATCATGTAACCAGGTCTCAGTCAGTATGACAATATCGTAGCTACATGATAGGATGTTATTTCGAAGGCGGTGTAATTTTGTTGCAAGGCCTCGTACAGACTGATAATAAATGGATAATGAGTGATTTAATGAAGCACATTCCCTGGTTAGACGTTTTTTCGTTGAACAATAGTAGGTATACCTTTTTCAAATTTAATTGTTAAGTTTTGTTCGCCGTTTTAAATACGCTTGTTCAGCTCTTCTCGTAATAAGTCGAGGTATTCTTTTTCTTGCGGGGTTGAATCATAAGATATTTTTAAATTATTATCGTCGAAAAATTTGCGATTTTTAAACAGGTATTTCGTGTCGTTTTCAGAATTAAGAAATAGTTTTAATGGACGAATACGATTAGTATTGGATTTTCCGAGACGTCTAGCAAATTGCGCTACTGGTTTTTCCGGTAAAAAGCAGAACAAACGGTTTACATCGTCAAGATCGTCTTCGTTAACTTTTTCAGCAAAACCGTTATACAATAACGTTGCGCGCCCGGCGATTACGCTCCCGAAGTTTGTATATAGCATCATTAGCTCGAGAGATGTATTGCGATCGGTTTGAGTGACCTCAGAATTTTCCAAACTCGTTATGCGTTGTTGTAGATCGGCGACATTTTCATCTAAACGATCGAGGTGGCTGCTAAATTGTTTAACAACATCCTCGATTTTATCGCAAAGAGTTTTGGAAAGGTTAGCATAATGTTCTCTCAAAGTCGAGTTAATAATTTCACGCTGTTCTTTCAAAGCAGTCTCAAACTGTTCGGTTTGTAAATAAGCACGGGTGACATGTGTGTCGTCTGTTTTCTTGCCGTTGCGCGTAGTCCACAGAAACGGCGAGTTTAGAGACGACGAAGTAGTGTTCCGATTTATCTTATCAAGCGGCATGTTTGAAACTAAGTCGCGAAAAAGGAGGTAATAAAATCAAATGTAAACACTCTGCCGATAATGAGGAGATAGCAGTTACGTTGATCGGATTTGTCACGAGTTTGTATAGACCACACAAATAGCCCCACTCAGTTGTATAGCTGAGTGGGGCTATCTGTGTCTATAAACTTCGACAGCTTCTGATGTTTGATAGAGAAGCATACAGGATACCAGAATACTTGCTAAAATGGTGCCAGTATAACTGCACGCAATTTTGAAAACGATCCGATGGAACTTCAATGACCAATCCAGAGGATCCTTTAACTCGATTACAATCGCTGAGAATGCTTTCCGTTGTAGCGACAATAAAAGGCCCAAGAGTTTCGATGATTAGCTCTGATTAATACTCAGATTTTGTGTTTGTGAATAAAAGATGTAAAAATAATCACTCTAACATCTGAGTATTGTAAGAGCATTGCATCTGTAACAATTAATGGTCATCTGCGGTTTAATGAAAGAGGAAAACGTATTTTTGACACGGGTAATGGTACACAATATAAAGGATCCAACTGGGATCATAACAACAAACTAATATCTACTCTTATATATCTCATATTTGTAATCATTGACGTGGTAGCCATTGATGCAAACACTCAGTTTCTGAGTGAAACAGACAAAAAATTATTAAATTTTAAACACTTTGGACAATTTAATAACAGAAAGAGAAATTATAAAAATAGTAAATAAAAAAATATTTTACACTGAAGGCGAAACAAGAAATGAATGAACGGAATCAAAAGATTACATAACTTTAAGAGAACAAATACTGGAATGAATATAAAAAAAAGTAATGAAACTGCAAAAAAAAGCTTATTGTAAAGCTACATTTCCATTCACATTGATGGTCCTAATAAAATTTACTATAAATAAATTACTATGTAAAAAAAAACCGAAATTAATTTTAATAATATAATTCTTGAAAATCGTGCTTAAAACGGAGAATTATAAGGATTTGAGCTCTTAGAAGCTGACTTAGAAGCCAACACAGCTTCGCGCAAAATTGCCTTCAGAAACATTTAGAACTAATTAATTGCGCAAATTTCAAAATAATTGCTGCTATTTTTAAAAAATAAACCATGGCTAAGCTAGCATATATTAGATGCTGGCTCAACGATGATTAATTGCTAATAAAACATTAATTGCTAAACTTTTACATTACAAAATTAATAATAGATTTTAATAATAGATGAAAATGAGATTTTAATAAAGGAAACTGAAAAATTTATCACCAAATTTTAAAAATGACAATATTTTTTTTTCAAGCTCAACTTTGCACAATTAATTGCACCATATTTATTATTCTAAAATTGTTCTAAACAAAATTTTTAGCATATTCATCAAAAAAAGAAATACAATTAAAATGTCGACAGAATGACGTTAACAAATTTTTATAAAGAAGACACCATTATTTAGCTCCTAACCCAATTTCACAACATATGGA
>JABFOU010000300.1:0-10269 GCA_022817745.1 Scelioninae gen. 1 sp. ZL-2020 | reverse complement strand
GAATTTGTCTGCGCGGATATTAGTGGGGATAGTTCGCGCAGACAAATTCAGTGAAGTTTCGATGCGCAGAACGTTGAGCCGGGCGCGTAAGTCTGGTTATAGAATCCAGCCCTTCAATTGTAAATTTTATAGTGCTACAGTTTATTACAATAAATGTTAATAGTTAACAAGTGAAATGGAAATACTTATTATTATCTTACGATACTGTGTGGTTAACATGAAACATAATAAGTTTTAGTATCTTTTTTCTCACAGTGTATTCTTTGCAATAAATTGGTATAGAAAATTTCAGTCGTTAAGAGAAAGAAAATTTGAAATTTATTGTAGAACAAATTGTAATATGAAAATTTTAATATTGTTTTCAATATGAAACTTATAATGAATTATGTACAAAAATAAAAAGAAATAAAAATTTTTTTATTAAAATATCAAAATACTGGTACTACAATTCAGTTTTTTAGATAATTGACTTTACACTTTGTTTAATATGAATTGATTAAACAAAGGCAATAAAAAAATGTTGTAATGATACTGTTATAATAATGTTAATATTAAACGTTAAAAAAATTGGATAATAAAAAATACAATATTATTGCAATGTAAAAATTTTATCTATTTTGTATTTATAATTTTTTCGATATTTATATTTATTTGTAATTTTTTCACTTCATTCAATTGTAACTGCTGTAAAAGAAAATGTCAACTACATTGTAAATGTCAGTGTCTCAAAATGGATCATTGAGACACATTTAATGTCTCATATTGTTATGGAAATGTCTCAATTTGAGACAGCTTTTTTGTTAGTTAAATAGCTTCAGTGAACATAAATTTGTTTAATACAATTTTCCAAAGTTACGTTGAGTTAATCGAGACATTAATTTTTATCGTTACTATTTTTATTAATTTCATACAATTATAAAATTATTTACTTGAAGCTACTGCAGTTTCTGTGCAAAATATTCCCTTACTTGCTTGCGGAGAATGTGTTGCTACATCTTCATTAGTTTCCATTGATAATGCTGTTTCATTCACACTCTGATCCTGTATCTCTTTTTTATTTTGATATGCGATTCCGGAATTATGCATTTGTTCCGATTTTGCCATATCATCTATGATTTTAAATGTTTCCGTTTCAATATCCATTTGCTCCGAATCATTTAATGAAGTTGGCGATTCACCCTTCCTGTCTGTTATTTCATCATGAGAAGAATTGTTTTCCAATTCCCTATTCGAAACTGTTGTTGTCAAATCTTTCTGACGATATGTCGAAATAGGGTCATTTACTTCATTCTCGTCTAATGATTCTGCGTCGCTATCTTTATTAAAGTCGAAAATCTGGGACTTCGCTGATACTTTACTTCTTAAATGTGTTGGTATGGTCACCATATTTTTCGACTTTTGTACTGCAGATTCTGTGACATAATCGTTGTATTCCTTTTTAGCTCGTACTTTTCTCTTCTGTTTTTCATCAGGATCTGTATCCATATTGGAAGTATCTTCAGCTAGTCCCAATTTCTCCACAGCTTTCTCATAAGTACCTATTGAATTTAAAAAAAATTTTAAACATATTTATGTACATATATTATATAAATTGCAAAAAATGGATTTTTTTTTAAATTTGGTTTTTGTATTAATTGCACGAGGGAAGGTTTTTCTTTTTCATATCCTTTGGTGCATACGATATTTTTTGACACTAGGGATCATTAAAAGCAATTTTCGAACACTCCCTAGGGAGATAAAAGGCGTTCATGATCACGTGTGACAAAAAATCAATTTTTCACGAGCGAAGCCGGCATTTTTAGTTTGTATATATATTAATTATATTATATTAATTACCATACGATCCATAAATTTTTATAATTGAACATAATTGCCAGTCTTTGCACGGTTTCACACAATTTTTAACAGCCTTATTAACTTCACTTTTATTATTTGAATTTGGATATGCGCATTTCTCAGTAGATATAATCCATTTTGAAGGAACAACTGCAAGTCCATCTATAAAGTTCACTACAGCGAATGTCTGTAATGAATCGTCTTCAGATTCTGACATCTTGTAAAAATTCTGAAAAAATCAATCAAAAATATATATCATTTGTTTATATCTAAATAACAACTTCAGTTTGAAATGTATTATGTTTAATTTAAATTACTATATAAATTAGTGTTACTAAAATATGTATTTGTTTTTCATTTTTTGCTATCATGAAGTTGGACAAAGCAAGATTGTGAAATTTTGCGAAAACTTAAATATTATTTAATAACTTTTCGAAGCAGATATAACATATTACCTTTCACGAAAATACAAATTTTGTACATATATGTATATTTTTTTTACTGCCACTTTTAACCCTTTTTGGTTATGTGGAGTCCCCCCTCCCCGTTCGTGGAAACGAGTCGTGGCTCGATTTTATGAGAAACATCCCGGCATTTGCCTAAGTGACCAAGGAAACCACGAAAACCTTGGTCAAGATGCCCGGCACGAGAATCGAACTCGTGCCTCCCGAATGACAAAGAGCGAACAGGCCAGGTATTCCTACCAACTGATTAACTACCTCGGTAATTTTATATATTACAATATACTTAAAAAATTATTAGTGACTAAAAGGGAGTATTTCTATGAAAATATAAAATAATAATATTGCAGAAACAATTTGAATTTTAAAAATAAAGTATAATAATTTTTTTTATAAATAACATATACATTAAAAAATCTTTAATTCTCATGGTAAGATTGGTTGAAGGTAAACTCCCTCGAAAGTGGCGCGGTGAAAAATCATAAGTTAAGATAAACATGGAAGAAACTCTCCACAAATTTGAAAACAATTAAGAAAATCATAGTGTGATTAAAAACTTGGTTCAAAGAAATTTCTCAATTATAGTAAAAATATAATTCAAAACTTTTCATTGTATATAGATTTTATTCTTTTTGGCTTGTTTATTTAATTTTGATATTATTTATAGACAAAAGTTAATTGGTAAGATAATAATCTTTTTCAAGATGATACAGAAGATCAGCTGTATTAGATTTAGTGTTTTTCTGAATTGTAATTTTTTGATAATGAATTAAATATTCTGAAATATATTACTTCATTTTTTGATTATGGGAGAATTTTATATTAAAAGAAAACAAATTTTCTGTTGCTTCATTTTGGCTCTGTAACCTCCCCCCGTTTTTTTCATTGTATACACTTTACAAATAAAACGGGGAGGTTACTCAGCCAACACTAAACAACGAAATATTAATTTTCTTCAACTGTAAAATTCTCCCATAATTAAAGAATGACGTGATATACTTTAGAATATTTAACTCTTTACCAATAATTTGTAACCTAGCCTGACCGTTGAACGAGGGTATACTATGCTTTTTAATTGCTTTTTAATTATTAATTAATTTACTTGCTTTTTGAGTTTATCATTTCCCTTAGGATTCCCTTGTAGAAAAATATTGTTGAAAAAACGTCTGAAAAACGCTGAAAAACATGTCTTAAAAATTGCTGAAAAAACGTCTGAAAAACACCAAAAATGTGCCAATTTTAGCAGATTTTCAGAGATTTTAGTTATGTATGAAAATCTCTGAAAAAGTCTAAAACTGAAAATGATAGAAAAAATTTAAAAAAATATTAGTTTAATAATAAAATGTAAAAAAATTATATAATTTAGTATTTTTGAAAAAAAAATCAATCATTTTTAATTTTAGACTTTTTCAGAGATTTTCATACATATCTGAAAACTCTGAAAATCTATTAAAATTGGCACATTTCCAGCGTTTTTCAGACGTTTTTTCAGCAGTATTTTTCTACAAGGGTTATGTTACATAATCGAGTCAATATATATTTTTTAATTAAGCACAACATACAAAAATGATAAATTTATTAAAAAATGGAAGCACAAAGAACATTGAACAAAAATTAATTTTAAAAAAGTTGTTTTCAAATATTATACCTGTACATAAACGATAAATTTAATTTTATCATGCTCAAAAACATCAAATAAATGTTTAGTTACAAAAATGAAATAAATTACAAGTGTTTGATCATATTCATAACACAAGAAAAGTTATATGCAGCTAGTATAAACATCACATAAACTGATTAACAAAAATAATATATATATATATATATATATATATATATATATATATATATATACAAAGATAGCAGTCAACTGTTTTAAGGAAAACGAAAAAAATCGTTGTTAAATAAAATTGTATTCGTTTTGTAGGCTATAAAAATAAACTTCAATATGAAAATTTTTCTTTATATTTTGTTTAAATTTTTACATTTTTCAAAGTAATATTTGGATGCACGAATATTATGTTTTTCTTATAAATTTTGTTACATTACCTTTTTGCACTTAAAAGAGGAATCAACTAAAATAATGTACAAAAAACAATGCAATTACTGTTGTCAAAAACAATATCTAAATGACACACTGTTGAATGAAACTGAAAATAGTAAATACGAAATCGAACACAGATGGCGTTTGTTATTCTATCATTTTGTCCTTGTTTATTTGTAGTGTTTACTATTTTTATTTATATTTAACAGCATTCATCGCATTATTCGCGTCAGTATACAGCCGCGTAAAATACGTTAATATAAAGAATGTTTTAATTTCAATTTTTCATTAGAACAGGCCAAAATTTATCGATGTTAATCGAAATTGCAGAAGAATTTAAATGACAAAGTGCGACTACAAAACAATTCGTCATCGAATAACATAATATACATAATAGAAGCAAATAATTCGACGCTGAATTTTGTCAACTGATTGTATATATTTTTCTTATAGGTAAGTTAGGGTAAAAACATATTTGTTTATATATTAAAAATTAGAAAGAACATATTATTAATACTATGAAAATTTAATAATCAATGATTTTAATTTAAATTTTTCTTAGTTATCACTGCATTATTTATAGAGACGAACTACTTGCATTTTCCACATCACCTACGATTTCAAGTTTGGTATGTATACAATTCATTTTTGGTTATACAATAATATATTTGTTTCTTTTTCTTAAGTCATCATTTTTCATGTAAATTTATTTGCAGACAGTATTCAACTTTTTGTGCAGCTAAGAATTTTAAAATTATTTATTTAATTTAATTTTTGGTTAAACAAAATAATGATTTAATTGAAGATAATTTAATTCAATAAATATATGTATACATATTATTTTAGATTTGAAATATTGAAAACGTAATTTAAAACATCACAATTAATTTTTTGTCTTGCGTACATACATTAAAAATATAGAGAGATATTTGTAGGTTATGTTTACCTGTCATAACACCAAAACGACAAAACAAATTTACGTTGATTAACAATTATGTTTATGTGTAAATATATATATATATAATTTAAATCTGTTAAATTATCCACACATATTAACAAACAACTCATTTACATATTGTTTTTTCTTTATTCTTTAAATATCATTTTTTTATTTTATTATTTATTTATATAAGAAGTATTTCAATATTTTTTATTCTTACACAGAAATCGTATAAATAAAAACTAACTTCTTTTAGTTCGAATGTATTTTTTATATATAATTTTTCATTATTTTTTATATATACATATATATTTCAAAATTTTATGTAGATAGTTTTTTTTCCTTAAAATTCTATATTATTATATTTTTAGTAATATAAATAAAACTACAGAAAATACATATCTGTAGAGAAACGCCGGGTAATGCGGGACACCGAAAAAACGTATCTCCTATTATTTTACGATTGTATAACAATAGGAGATACGTTTTTTCGGTGTCCCGCATAACCCGCCTTTCCCCTACTTTAAAAATTACTGTTAATTGCGTGATTATCATTGAAAATAATATTATGACTAAGATTATGATTTAATGTTCCTCATAATGAAAACTATTTATTGTAAAAATTAAAAGCAACCATGAAGCTGTTTGATAGTTGCTCACATTCCCAGCAAATGAGAGAATTTTAAAATGGTTTAAAACTGTCACTCGAAAATTGTAGTATTGAAACAAGTTGATGTTGAATTTATGATAATTTTAAAATGTTTTAAAACTACAATTAGTCAAAAATTTTAAAAACATTTTAAAACTTTTTAAAACATTTAGAAACTTTTTAAATATTTTTAAAATTCGATGCAAGTTAACAATTTTTAAAAATGAATGCATCATTCAGTGTTGAAACATTTTGAACACGATATTATTAAATAACCTTCAAAAATTTCTCATTTTCTGGGTTCGCAATTAAATGTCATTGAATTTGTTTATTATTTCTCCCGATAATTATTAAAAAATTGAAAATTTTTTAATTACAGATAGATAAAAAATTATCTATCGTTAGAATGTTAAAAATACTTTTTGAAAATTTCTCACAGGGAAAAAAATAAAAATTGGTGAGTGATTTTTCAGTACATTAATGAGCAATGTCGAATAGGATAGAAAATCTTAACATCAAAAGACAAACAAAGATGACAAAAGTTTTATTTTCATTTCAGTTGTCTTTGTCAATTTTTAGAGGTTATGATTTTCTTTCCTATTCGACATCTCTCATTGATGTATTGGAAAATTACTCACTGATTTTTATTTGTTTCTGTGCATAAAACATAATTTCTTTTAATTTAAGTAAATATTCAATAATGATATATATTCAATAATGAATAACCAGTCACACATTCATAATAATAAATTTCATTTTCGCTTTAAATTTTATTTCTTCAAGATATATATTCAAAAAGTAAAAAATTGTACTTACATGTATGAATGTGCAGTATGCAAAAAGTTCTGTTGTGTTAACGACGAGTTGAAATATCTGATTGATTACGAATTAAGAACAGCCGGAATTATTTGGTTTTTCGCAACGTAAACTTCCAATTTATTTCGAATAGAATTATTCAAAATAATAAAACGGTACTATTAAATGATCTCCAAAAAACCACATTTCGACGTATACTTTGTTCTGATATGCTTTGAATATCAAAGAGTTCCATAATGTAAAGCAAAATGATCAAAAAAAATTTTTAAATTCCAAATCAAAACACAAGTCTTGATGTGTTGGCAACATCTATAAAATATAATTAAACGGAATTATTGGGAGATTCTCGAAAATTTGAATCAGATAATTATATTTTCTCCCCTGTAAAAACGTAATTCAAATTCACTTTAGGCAATTAAAATACTGCAAAGGATTTTTTATATTTGATATTGAAAAATACCTTTCAATTATACATTTTGTACAGTAAAATAATATACAATATAGGAATTGAATTAATTTGGAAAATTATTTAAAAACACATTTATGCGACTGTTTCAGTTGAATCCAGATAACAGATTTGGAATAAAAGAAGTTCAAAACACAGCAATATAAATTATACAATAAAAAATATTTGGATAATTGATGTAATATAATTTTTAATATGTCTCGGCATACTTTACTTACAGATTTGAGCATTAGACAACAACAAAGAATAACATCTCAGGAAAAGAATGATTTTTTTAGTAATTTGCTAATGAGTAATAATGTACGTGTTTTATCGAATGAAATATTACAAAATAAAAGAACTATACAGGTTGAAGATGAAAATATTAATAAATTAATATGTAAAAAACAAAAAATTACAGAATCTGATATAACATTAGATACAGGCAATGTATGTTCAAATATGTTAGATTTATCAAGTCAAAGTAGTCTTATAGAATCAACGTTACCTGATTTACAAATTAATAATGATAATGATACCCCAATGCATTCTAAAGCTGAATTATTGAAAAATGATTTACAGCAATTAGCTGTGGAATACAAGGTGCAGCATAACATTATGACAGCATTTCTTGGTGTACTGAATACGTTTTTTCCAGAATATAATTTACCACAATCCGCGAAAACTTTACTCCAGACTCCACGAAATTCGAAAACTGACGTAATGCCTCCGGGAGAGTATTGTCATTTCGGCATACAAGCAGGGATAATTCGTTATTTAAAATCTAAACCTAAAGATGAGTCCTCTAATGAATTTCAATTGCAAATTGGAATTGACGGGTTTCCAATTACCGCTGAGAAAGAAGCGTGGCCAATAATGGGTCGTTTAGTAGGTACAAAATATGTTTTTTTGATCGGAATGTATTATGGTACAAGTAAACCACATTCATCAAATGAGTTTCTACGACCATATGTTAATGAAATAGTTAAATTGATAAATGAAGGATTCCATTATGAAAGTCAAAAGTATACTATCAAAATGCATTCTCTTATTTGTGACGCTCCTGCCAAATCTTTCGTTTTAAATACAAAAAGTCACACCGGCTATAATAGTTGCTCTAAATGTTTAGTCGAAGGTATTTTTTCAAATAATCGAGTTTCTTTTCTTCAGTGCAATTGTCCAGAGCGTACAGATACTGGCATGAGAAATATGGAATATGATGGTCCATTGGATTATCAACGGGGCGATTGTATTTTAAATGAAATACCAGATTTTGGACTTGTATCTAAAGTTCCTTTAGATTATATGCACCTGTTGTGTATCGGGGTAATAAAAAAACTTATTAGCCTATGGTTTACAGGATCCAAGTCTGTTCGCATTTTGAATTCTAATAATTGTGCTATAATTAATGAATACCTAGTCAACTTAAAATCTTTCATTCCAAAAGAATTTACTCGAACCTTGCGTAATATTGAAGATTACAGTAAGTGGAAGGCAACAGAAGGCCGACTCTTTGCTTTGTATGTAGGGCCTATAGTTCTAAGTACAGTGATAGATTGGAAATCGGATATGATGTCACACTTGTGCACCCTTTATGTTGCATCTAGAATTTTATTTAGCTTCCAAAATTCGGAGGATATTGATTTTGCTCATTCTTTAATGCTGAATTTTGTTGAGACTTTGAAAGAAATTTTCGGAAATCAATATTTGTCACATAACGTTCATGCTTTAACGCATTTATCGAAAGACGTAAGGCAATTTGGGTCATTGGAATGCTTCAGTGCTTTTCCCTTCGAAAATTTCATTAAAGACTTAAAATCTGTTGTAAGAAAACCCGAAAAACCCTTACAACAAATACACAACAGATATCACGAAATGGAAAACGTATTGTTGCATTTCAATGAAGATAATCAAAAAAAGCACAATGAACAAAAAAATCATTATGATGGGCCTCTAATTCTTTCAGCTAGAAATCCTCAGTATTCAGAGTTCCATTTTGATAATTATATTCTTACAAAACATGATCCCGATAATTGTTGTCAAATTAATGGTGACATCGTAGAAGTTCATAATTTTGCTACTGTTAAAGATATTGGTATTGTTGTTATTGGTAAAAAATATCTTACATTACACGATCTTTTTGAGTACCCATGTTCTTCCTCTGGCTTAGATATTTATTCTGCGACTGATTTATCAACGTCTTATAATATGTGGCCAATACAAGAAGTAAAGTGGAAATGCATGAAAATCCCGCTGAAAATTGGCTCTTGTAAATTTGCCATTATTCCACTGTTACACTTAAAATAAATGTCTGGAAATAATTGAATAGTTCGTAATGTAACAATAATGACAACTTATGCTTCGATTTTATTAAATACATAAATAAAAACCCAATTTTTTTTATTACATTATGTTTAACTTGTAATATAGAAAATATCTAAAATTATGCACCTTTTATGAAATTGAAAAGATAATACAATTATTTTCACGTATTTAGTTTATAATAAATTGCAGAATGTAATAGAAAACTAGCTTTCAATTCTGAAAAAAAATGAAAAAAATAATAAAAAACAATTACAGAAATGCCTAACAATTTATATTTCTATAATTATCTACCTTATATTAAAATTTTGTATTTAATCATACAGACGTGGATTTATCACAGGTTCTACTGTATATGTAATAATGTAATCCTGTTATATAATGTAAACCTTATATACTTAACTTTTTCAAATATATTTAATTTAATTATACTTAACGTTTTTTCGGTAAGCCACAGTTATATTGTTGGACTTGTTTTAATTTACAAACCAATGATTAATACAAACAATTCTTCATGTTTTTCTTTCATTTTTTTTTTTTTTTTTTTTTTTTTAAAAATAAATTTTTTTTTGTTTTTTTTTTTTTTTTTTAACTTTTTTTTAAAAAAAAAAAAAAAAATAAAAAAATACAAATATTTTTTTCAAAAAATTTTCAAAAAAAACTAATTAAGAATTAATCCCTTCACCGCTTTTCTCTTGAAACAAACACACAATCACATATCCCACACTCTCCATTTCATTTTTTCTTTCAATTAAT
>JABFOU010000299.1:0-10280 GCA_022817745.1 Scelioninae gen. 1 sp. ZL-2020 | reverse complement strand
ATACATAAGCTTCTAGATGAGAATTAGTTTGGAATGCAAGGTCATGAATATATTACATACAATTAAATTGCAGTTAGATAATGCAGTTCATCATCACATCACAACTGCATTATCTAACATAAGAGATGCTTTCAACAAACTGAAATATCTGCTAGTTTTGAAAAGTTTGGAATGATTCAAATTGATAAAAATTGTTGAGGTTATTATGAAGAAATTAACTAAACTTATTTAGTTACACTAAAAATATAAAGAGATTTTTTATACAAATGTCAAACAAAATTTGTCATTTTATTAAACATGTTCTTCTTGTGAGTAAATTAAAACAATATTTCGTTTATATCTCAGTCATTTTTTTTCTTTATAGCCGGTGTTCGGGTATGCAAGAGGGCCACGAAAGATTGTCAGCAGCCCTTCTTCCCCTGGAACTCCAAATAGCGTGTCCCACCGGGCTATTAATTGGTTATCGGTCGTCGGGAGGTGGCACTCAAATAAATATCGATCACATGTATTTCACCAATAGGTCCACATTATCTTTATTTGTACTTCAAAAGTGTTCTACAACTACACTACGAGTAAGCTTACCCGTAGCTAGCGAGCCACGTGGCGCACAAAAGATGGCGACAAGCTGTCGTAATTAAAACTCGTCTAGGCAAAGCCTCATGGTGTGAAAACTACCATTTCACCGATGTGAGTGTTATAGTTGTAGTCTGGGATAGCCGGTATTATGGTCAGGACACACCTTTCAAAAAATTAAAACACTCACAATTCATTTAACAAAGGATTTAAAGTATTTATTGATCAGCACATTGATTAAGAGTCACAAACGGTCGCTAATAATGCGCGATGATACACGTGGCTTTGCGAGACGATGTGATACACCGATTTCACGACAATTCGATGCTAGCGTCCTTATACAATTACACGCAATTGTATATTCGTGCTATCAGGAAACTCAGACTCAAGCTGAAACTTTCACAAAGCGTTAACCTTGCACAACTATGACCGCGCAAACTTCTCGATGCCACGTGGAATCGTTCCCTTGTTTTTCAAACCGCTCGATATCTTTGTTCGTTAACAATTACGGAGCTACTACTCATCCCACGCGCGTCCGTCGGAAGTACTCGCCGTCTCAAAGACACAGACCACACAATTTCGTGATCGCGAGCTGCATCAATGCTCAATCGACACATTATGATATTATGACCAGCCGGTAGGGGTCAGTATGAAAATCTGGAAATATAACACGAGCAATTCGCGAAACAGTGCAGTGATACAATATACCACGACGGAAACATCGGATTCCAGATTCGCAACACTTGGTCAGGCCTTACCCGTTTCCATATGGAAAATTGGCCGTATGGAATTTCCATATTGAATTTCTATATGGAAAACTTTAATTTCTTGATAAATTTTTTGTTATTGTGAAAAATTGTGAAATATGCAAAACTAAAGTACAGAAATTGTTTACACAAAAATTGGTGTGGATTTAATTGAAATACAAACTTTTTTCAGTATTTCAGGTTGTATTTCAACTAGTCTATATTTTTTGCAAAAGTTTTCTTTTGGTTTCAAAACTATGAACAAATAAAGAAATGTGCAAACCAAAACTACAAAAAATTGTTTGCAACAATTTTTGTAAATTTAATTATTAAATACAATTTTTTCAAAATTTAAGATTTTATTTCAACTCGTCCTAAATGGAACATAGGTTTGGACTTGAGAAATTAAACACGTGTTCCATGTAGGAACTATAAAATCTAATCGACTAGGATAGGGTACACTACAAAAACAAATGTTTTATTTCAAAACACATTTGCACCCATGTTTAAAATGTTATTTTAAGGGGTTTAAAAATCACGTCAACTTTTAAAATGAAAAACATTTCGATGTGTCTTACGAAAACTAGCATATTTCAGAAATCAGTATTTGTAAATGGAAAATTCTGAAACGTACTAGTTTTCGTAAAACACGTCGATGTGCAGATGTTTTAAATTTTAAAATATATAATACTTTTTCAATACACGTGCCCGTGCGCAAAGTGACTTTTTCGCATTAATGCGTAAAACCTCAGTGACGTCAGTCAGAACTTGTGCCTGGCGTCACTCGTGAAAAAGTGAGTTTTTCCGCTCTAGAAAAGAGCAATACCAGTGTTCTTTTCACTGGAAAAAAAAACACTAGTATATTGAAAAATGTCGTTTTACGCATATCGAAAATGACTAATAAAGTACCTACTTTTATAGTACAGATTTGGCAATTGGAAAACGCTACTAGTTTCATAAATTTCTCATGTTTATGAAATTTATATATTAATATATATTTTTCATATGGATTATTATTATGGGATTTATATTAATATGGGATTTTCATACAGAATCTCCATATGGAATATTCATATGAAACTTACACTAGATATTAACTTTTATTTATTAACTATTATTCATTTTGTATATAAAAATGCATACAAATTTTATATGTAAAGTTTATGTAAAAACATAAAAATTTTACAAAACTTTTTGAAATATGAAAATTTCATGCACCATTTTAAAATATCAAAATTAAAAGAAAATACTGTAAGATTTCAAAAATGTTTAAAAATTAAAATGCAAATATTTAATAATTCTAAAAAATGTGAAATTGTACATTTAAAATAAATTATAGAAAATTTATAGTTATCATAGTTGTTTGTTTTTTCTAAAATATTCTCTGTTTTACTTTACCATTTTTTGTTTTAATTAGAGTAGTAGAATGCACGGAAAATAACTCACTTTACGCACATGATATTTAAAAAGCAGAAAGTTTTCAATTTTCTACCTAGGGCGAGAAGTAGTGTAAGTCGGAAAGTTATAACGTTCCGTCCTTAAAGGAAAAATAACTTACTTTTTATGTTTTAAATAAAGAGGAAAATGTGAGTGGTTACACTATTACAAGAAAAATCGTATGTAATATGATCGGAAAGTTGACTATTAGTTTCGGATTATTTGCAGCCTTAAATAATAATATTTTTCGTGACATGAAAGAGAAATTTGCTCATGTTTTTCTCTGAAAAAAGAGCTTTTTCCATCAAGGGCTAAGCCCAAGGAAATAAAATGCTAAAATTCCGCTAATAAGTAGAAAAATTAAAATATTTGTTTTCCGTAAAAGCGATGAAATGATTTTTTGTCTGAGGACGCCACCGGCGCCCGAGGCCTGAACGATGTTTTCCAGTTTCAAGCAGCGTGCTAAAGCCGAACTAACCTAGGCTGAGTGCCAAAAGCGACAGCTTTTGGCACGAAAACTCAGGCGTGTTCAGGAAATTGACAGGACAAAGAAGTTATTTACATTCTTAATAAAGATTTTTATTAATGTTTGTACTAAAAATTAAATAATTGACCAATGCAAATATGTATATCACTATCCAAATGAAATTTTAATAAACATTAACTAATTCAAGTATATAAGGTATATGGAAATTATTGATAATATTTCAACTAACACATATCCTTTTTTTGTATAAAACAGTTTTTCTTTTTTTAATTGTGAAACATATAAATACAATGATATTTGGATGAATATAGAAATTTTTATTTCTAAGATTTTTAACTTATACAATAGTTTATTTTATACAATTCGAAATGTATATATGTTTTTACAAAATTATTGACATAATAATTATGGAGGTCAATTAAAATTAATGTCATGAATTAAAAAAATGTTTTGTCTATACTGACTTGTATGTCGTCCGTAGAAAAACTTAGTATAATCCATACATTTGTACTACTAATAATGTAACAAATGCGGAACAGCAGAAATATACCTATTATCGTTTAATTGTATTACAATGCATGGTTTCTCAATGTCACTAGTTTGTATCACTTCTAACTCGTCATTAATCTCAGTTATTAGTTTCATATGGAAAATAGAATTTTGAATTATTTCAGTGACATTGACATTTTTTACAAGTGATAATTCTGTCGTATTTGTGAAGTCAACTAGAAATTCAATGATTTGAATATAATCACCATTCCTCAACTGTGCAAATGAACTGTCAGAACGTTTATGCCTTCTTTGAGTTGTACAATATAAAGACGAATATTTTACCATTCTAGTATATGACTCGGTTCGCTCTGATATATTAAATCTATCAATCAATTCTTGTCTGACCGTAATCGGAGCTCCAAAATATCTTGGAGTGGTTAATTTAGAGGTCTTAATTGCATTTCGCCTATTGATAACATTGGAAAATCGCTTTGCTTGTGAATTTTCATCATCGACCCTTTGCTGTACTATTTGTAATGCATCCTTCATCACAATATGTCGTTTTATTTGCTCATGCACACCTTTTCCCGAAAATATTATTTTTGCGATGGTCCCATTACCAGACTCGAATGGAAAACTACTATGAGCCCATAATGGTCCCCAATCTTTCACGCTCTTTCCTAAATGTAAAAGCTGATGGACATTGAACGTCATAGCAGTTAGTCCGTACAATTGTCGAGTATCTTCTACAAAGTTTTGTAGCAAAGTATCAGCCATGTTAATTTCATCGGTTGAGATTTCTTCTTTTAAACATATGTACAGAGCCTTTACGAATTTTATCCAATGAACAATATATTGTTGAGGAAGAATTCGAATTAATATTGGTACACTATAATATAGGATCCAATTCTCCCATTCTCGGGCATTCCACAGCTTTCGATCCGACAGTCGTCGAGATAATCGTGCGACTAGTAATGGAGGTTTTATTTGTTCTAAAATATGATTAATTTCATCGATATAGTTGACGAGAGAGTAAACTTGATCTCTTCCAGTAAACCAATACTCTGCAAATTGTGTTGCTACACCCAAATTACATGCATGCATATGATCTGGTACGAAGCCATCTATGATATTAAAACTTGATAAGAGAATAAGCTGCGACGCACTTTTAAATCCATTCACAGTACTATTTTTGTTCCGCTGTCTTATTTGGACAGCTTCCATCATATCTGAAATCGAAGTATCGTGTCTTCTAGGTAGTCCATGAATTTCATACGGATATTTTAGAGAGTGATCATTTTCAGACCATTCTCCAGGATGCTTGCACCAATTACAGCCACATTTACCGTTGAATTGAGTCAATCCTTGCATTGGGGCGCGAGCAGGACTGTCGACGCAGCAACACAAACTAAATAATTTTACCACATTGGAATCTGCTCCTACAGTGCATGTGATACCGGTTGTCGATAGTTTGTTCATCATTTCAACAAATGGTTTCAGTAAAATGTTCATATTTGGTTTTTTATCACCAAACCAAATTCCGCAGACAATAGGGGAAACTAATCTATCAGCAATTGGAACCTCATTAATTAGTAACTGAATTAACCAAAGTTGTGAGGTTGACCTGTTGAACGCCCTTACGCCATCTGAATTGAATGTAAACGTTGCATATTTTTCATTATTCGTTAAGTCAAATTCATTAACGAACTGTTTATATAATCTCCCATGTCGTAAATCTTTCATTACATTATCATCTCTTGTATTGCTTTCAATTGTGGTAATATATTCAACCCAATTTTTATCTAGTTGACTTTTAATGTTGTCCATTGGATCCATAGTGACAAAAAAATTATTTTTTTCCAAAACATTGACGTCAATATTTTCACTACATTCGAAACACGTTATAACGTTGTTATTTCCTGCTTCATAGGGACATACATAAATATTGCAATTCGTGCATATAGCATGATGTGTGATGCTATCTTTAGGATTGAACATCTCTTCTATTATATATCGGCTCTTTGGTAGTACAGGCGATTCAAAAATACAATTGATCATATTGAACATGTCCACTACTGCGCTTTGATTTAACGAATGCAAAAATGCATATTTTAAAATCATGGTTATAATATCAATTTTACTTGCAACAACATTTGTCGTTATAGGCTCCTCATTTTCATTATTATCTAAAAAATTTAATAACCGCTTGAATTTGTTATTCATCCCATCGTCTAACTGGTGATTATCCAAATCTTCTTCATCTGAAAAAAACTCTGATAGTGCATCATCTTCGCGTTGCATGTGATCATCCTAAAACAAAATTAATAGTAGTCAATGTGTTGATTATTTATATATAATCTTCATATGCGAAATAAGTATGATTACAGAGCAACACTAAGATATGTTAGGACACGACGTTGACGGAGAGGCGGAAATGTGGAACTTGCGGCACGAGTTCGACGTTAGTTCCACATTTTTCCACTCAGCCGGTGCCGTAAGATTTTTTTTCTCAATAGCTGTGCTGGTGAATCTCGACGAAAAAATAATAAAAACTTGAATTCGAACGTAGTTTCATAGAAAAATCAGCGAGTGGCAATCAAGTTTCGCACAGGTACCTGTGCGAAAAAAAAACTTTTTCATTACTTGTACGAAAACTAAACTTATTCGCACACTCGTGACTTCGTCACTTGTACAAAAGAGTTTGTTTTTCTTACTCGTGCGGAAAATTCCTTTTTTGCACGTGTTACCCCAGCGAAAAATACTGTTTTTCACTCGTAGGCTACGTCCACTCGTAAAGAAATGTACTATTTCATCCCTAGATGGATAAGTACTATTTTTAAACCTTCAAACTAAAATGAGTCCTTAAAGCATAAAAAATGTTTATAATAGCAATCTCAAAATAACATAAATATACTGTAACCTAAGATTGATATAACAGTTACCTCTTCAATGTCATTTCTTTGATATTCATCCATGATATTTTCAATATCTGCTTCTTCAACACGTAATTCATTGAACACTTCTGGAACTTCTTCATTGTTATTGCCCAGAAACATTCCGATGAGTTGATTTTCTTCTTCTTCAAAAGGCTCAGCAATATTTATATTTTCAATTTCTTCTACATCATTTATAATATTTCGGTCTTCATCAACATCCATTTGTCCTTCATTTTCGTCAACATTTTCCTTCAAAAAATGACACAATATTTAAAATAAAAGTGGACGTGCCATAGCAAGGCAATTGTTGAAGTTAATCGATATTATTAAGTACAATAGTAATAATATAATCTACCAAGGGAGAAAAAGAAAAACTTGTCCGGAGTGCGAAGTTTAAAAAACGAGGCGAATCTGAGGTTTGTAATCGCACGAGGTAAAGTTTTTTTACATCTCCATTGATGCATACAATATTTTTTGTCACAAGTGATCATTAAACGCCACTTGTAAAAACTCCTAAAGGAGTAAAATGGCGTTTTTAACATGGGGAGAAAACAAATAGACAAAAAACAAAAAACAAAACATATTTGGACAAAATAACCAAATTTTATTGCATTATGATTGTAAATAACTATTTTAATAATTAAATAAACAAGTACCGTCCAATGGGGTAACTTTTTATTGCAGACTGTAACTTTGTGCAGAGCAAAAATATTTATTTTTATCTTAGTATTTTTCAATTAATAATATTAAACTTCATTAGATATTGTATAATGAACCTTTATAAGATTTAAATTGGTAAACAATTTATGACAACTCGATGAGTGATGCACAAAGTTACCTATTTTCGCACAAAGTTACCCCATTTGACGGTAACGCTACAAATAGTTACAGCAACGTACGAATGTCCATTTAACGAAACGTTATGCTACAACGTTGCAAATAATGTTAGACCAAAACTATACATTTTTAAATCTAATTGGTTCTATATTATGTATCATAGAGATACAGAAATATATTTCCGTATTTGAAAATTTCATAACAAAGCCATATTAATTTTCTATTAACTTATTTATAAATTTACTTTTAGTCTGGAAATTTCAGTTGCAAAATCGCGAACGATTATTAATGCATTTTTTTCATTCGGAAACGTCAGGATCTTGAAACACGGGTACGCACACATGCTCGAACACAAACTGGAGAAATAAATAAATTCCGATTACGTTTCATTATTTTTGGTTATATATATATTAGACTGACTGTTAAAAAATTTTTTTTTAGCGACACCCAATAAAACACTTCACAATACTATAAAAATAATTGCTCCATTTTTTTTTTTCATATTGGATTGCATTTTACCGTGCCTAAAACGATTTGTGATCCATTAAGCTTTAAGCCTGGTGGTCGCGGTATGTAAGACACCTAGTAAAATTTCATTATTTCTGTTATTATTTACTTATTTTTTAATTGTTTGGGGTACATTTTTCCCAGAATTTTTTTCTGAAGATATTTTTTCAAGTGTATAAGTTTCCCATGTGACATTTTTCCAAGGGGTTGAGTTTCCCATATAATAGTATATTGTAGCCGAGGGCGCCACCGGCGCCCGAGAGCTACTTTCAAGCTACTTTTCGTACTGACGGTGCGGCAAAAAGTGGAACTAGAGGTCGGAGAAGGCATCTTTTCCGCCCTAGGGCCGCGTCCGAGGTATGAAAAATATTTTAAGAGTAATTTCCTATTAAATATATAGTATTAGTTGTTTTAAATAATATTTCATTTATTCTTTTCATTTACATTATAAAAATGATCGTGTAAATTTGTATACATATAATATATAAAATGTGTTTATAAACAAAAAAATTGAAAATATGTAAATATATGAACAAAAATGTGTAAATACATAAACAAATATATATTAAGAATCGACGTAAAGACGATTAATTTTAGATATTCTAAGATATTCTCATTCTGTCTGTAATCATTAAATTTTGTGAATTAATTCAATTATGTTGTCCAAGTTGTAATGTTTAAATGTAAATAAAAAATTTAACATAACTAACAAATTTAAAATGTAATATGAAAATGTCAAAAGTTAAAAATTTAAAAAGTAATGCAAAAATGTCAAAAGTCAAATGCAATTGGCAGAAATAAATTAACCGAAGTTTGTCGGTGAAATTATTTGAAAATATTCGATAATTAATAGTAATAGAAAAAATGCTCGGAAAAATAATAATGCCTAGAAGAAATGCTGGAAAAGATAATAAGACCGGGAAAAAATCCTGGGAAAAGTGTTCCTCTACTTTTTAATTTATTAAAAAAACAAATAATTTTATGGTCCTTCAGTTTATAAATGTAAATATTAATATAGCTTTTTAGTTTCGATTTTGTCCTTTTGTGAAGCTTAAAACAATTGTTTAACGATCTTATAAATCGATCTACAGGGTTTGAGAGTCAAAGTCCAAAAAATCTGTATTTATATAAATTCAAGTCCCTCTTTCCGATTCCGGAGTCAGAATTGAGTTTTGTTCACTGAGAAATTAAATATCCCTTATGGAAGTAGAACTCTGAATTAATCCCTGAAAAAAACTCTGAAAACCTCTCTAGATTGAGACATTTCGAGAGATTTTCAGAGTTTTTTTAGAGTTGTATTTTCAAAAATATGTATAAAAAAAATAATTTTGAAAAACTTTAAAAAAATATGAAAAAAATGTTTCAAAAATGCTCTAAAAATTCTGAGAAAATCTGAAAATGTCACAATTAAAAGAGTTTTTCAGAGTTTTTCAAACTTTTTTCTCAGAATTTTTTTCAAAGTTTTATTTCCATAAGGGATGGTGGCTTTTTCACATAAAACCAGTAATACTAGAATCTATTAAATTTTTCAACTAAATTGAAAAACCAATGAAAATAAACAATAATTTTTGTGTTTCAACAGTAGTCAGAGAAGATTTCAATTACAACAAATATACACTAAGAAAACGAGATAGCTATGGTAGCCATCTAGATAGCTACCAACGATATTTTAATGGCTTCGGTAGTCATCCGTTTTTTCAGTGTATATTATATATTTATTACAATAAAACTCTGAGAAAAGTCTGTAAAACTCTGAAAAATTCAATCGAAATGTTTTATTGGGTGTCACTAAAAACTTTTTTTTAACGGTCAGTCTATATATATAATTATATCAATATAATTTTATCTTTGTTTTTTTTGTCTTTTGGTTATTATGTCTTGGTTTTTTTGTGTATAGGGATTCATATAGTATAGTAGGCCAATTCCAAATAAATTCCCTTTTTTCTAAAAATTAAAAAAATTTAATTAAAATTATTTCTAAAAACGTTGAGAAAAATGTCTGAAAAACACTGAAAATGTGCCAATTTTAACATATTTTCAAAGTTTTTAATTATGTATATGAAAATCTGTGAAAAAATCTAAAATTAAAAATGATTAAAATTTAAAAAAAATATACTATTTTATACATATTATTACAGTAGTACTATTTTTTCAAATTTTTTCCATCTTTTTTAATTTCACACTTTTACAGAGATTTTTATACATAAGTAAAAACTCTCTTTTCTACTACGGTTCGTAAAGCAAGTCATTTGAATTCTGTATAGT
>JABFOU010000298.1:0-10290 GCA_022817745.1 Scelioninae gen. 1 sp. ZL-2020 | reverse complement strand
GTTTAATGGTGAATTATTTATTGAGAATACTGTATTATAATTGGTTGTAGATAAACAGTTGTTGATTGATTATGGATATTATTCGAAAATAGTTAATGTGGATTAAATACTTATTTATGTTTATTCATTTAATTACTTAATGTAGATCAATGATGTTGTAAAACTGGATTATGTAAGGTTAAGTATACTAAAAATATTTTTTTTTATATTAATATTTTAATTTAAATTGATACACATTTATATGTTTATTGAGAACAAAGAAATGCAAAATATGTATCTCTTAAGAAACACTGTTCCGAATGTAATTTCGTCATGTTAGTTAAAAAATTTGAGATTAAACTGAATCGAACATTAATTATAACTATTAATGATGAAATTTGATCAAATTACTAAATATTATTTATCTTTTTCTGAAATAATAGGTTAAAATCCATATATTTTATTCATAAAATAAACTAAATATTTTCTTATCAGTCTATAATTGTTTGTCGTATTTCATTTATTTTCCGTTATAAATAATTCCCCATGGAGCATTATGCATAATTCGTATAAAGTCCAATATATATTCATGGTCCATACTAAAAGAAAGTTAAAATCATAACTTGGGTATTTGATTTACATCGCGGGCGATAGCACTGTAGATAGCGAATTTGATCGCAGCATCGCAACTGCTAAACTCCTGATCTTCCTTTTTTACGTTTTCTTGCAATTCTTTGTATCAAATTTGACTTCGTTTGTGTGTAGTTCAATTATGTTATTTCTTCACTTAATGTCAGTATGCATAACAGGTAAGACTGATGGTAATATATCGCAAAGTCACGTAGTGTAAAAAACAGAAGGGAAGAGTTTGCGGCAAAACGTAGGTGTCAGAATGCGGAAGTACCCTTTATAGGGATCCGAACATTAGTCGACCTTTAATCCATTGTTTGGCTTACGAAAAAAAAAAAAGAAAAAAAATTATTCACTAATTTTTTGATAATATAACACCGCATTCAGACATCGACAGAAAAATTGTTCGAAACGATGAATCGATCATATCCAAACGCTGGCCTAAGGCTAAGAAGTAGCTGTGCGCTCGTCACACCTTCGTCGGGCGTGAGTTGTTCCTTTTTCATGGTGCTTTTAGATCAAACATCTTTTTCCCCCGTTTGAATTTGGTAATCTATTAAGGATAAAAAGCAAGATGAAGCGGTACCTAAAGGGGAAGACGAATTTTCGATTTGTTCTACGGAACAAAGGAGAATCGCTTGACGAAATGTTGTAATTAATTAAGTTGCATTGTGTTTGTTTGTTCATGTGAAAAAGGTTTCTGCTCTGAAGCACTGTCTGTAATGCAATGAATAAACGAGAACGAAAACGACAGTACGACGACATTAATAATACAAATGATAAGGATTAAAATTATAATTATGCGTAATGATACTAATAATACTATTAATATTAATGATAATTCATTTCGACTCGATGCTCTCTCGAAAGTGACATAAATGTTTATTGACGTCCAGAAACAAGTGTTAAACGAAATAAGATTGTATCACGTTGTAAATTCAATCAAGTTTATTGGGTTCGAGGGTTGAAGCAGAGTTTAAGCGGTTGATTGTTTTGTTGTTGTGTTATGCGAAGAATTGTTAAATTTGTTTCCTCATGTTTATCATGTTTTTTTCGAACGTGTAGAGGTATATGAAAAACTGTTGAAATTACTAGTTTTGAGATTTTTAAACTGAAATGGAAAAAGTATAGATAAGCAATTTGACAAAGAAAACACAATCGATTATTCTTATTTGACCAATTGCGAGAGATTTAAAACTCCTCAATGATCAATGATGCGTTTATTTCGGCAACTTGATGTGACCATAAGTAACGTTTCTAATCCTTACGATAAACTTTTGTAAATGTTGATATAATTATAACGTAGGTGTATTCGAAATAGCTGTATATGAATTTGTAATACTAATATTGACCGTGGTTTATGAGAAACAAATGAGCCCGCTGGAGTCGTAACTATCGTGTAAATTATGAGATTGATTATTGAGTGGTTTTAAACAAAAAAGCGCAGAAATGGAAGACACGCGACGAGCTTTGAGCCCGAAATCAATAGCAATACGTATACTTTAGATTCTAAAGCAGCGCTTTGTAAATACAATTCAAAGACAAGAGGAATTTCAGACAGAGGAAGACATGCGTTAACTGTATAATTAGCTGAAGACGAAATCACTAGAGTGGCAAACATGATGCTGAGACAGATTGAGTGCAGGTGTCGCTAGTGGTGCTGATGATCCGTCATGTGGAAAATGTGTTTAAAATTACTGTAGTTTACTGTGTAATGAATTTTACAATACATAACTATTATATAAACTAATTTATTTTCTACTTTTTTTTTGGAAAGTATTAGCTCCCCCACTCTTTCATATTGAGTACGAGGAGTGGGGGAAGTTAACATTTTCCACATAAATTCGTGGTTATGTAAAATCTTAATACAGAATTTATGTAGCGATACTAAATTGTGTTAGTATTAATATAATTTTTTTTTAATTTTAATCCGCAAAACTAAATTGTTTACATGTAAAGTGACAGAAACTGTAGTAATTTTGAATACACTCTATCTTAGTTCACAATTCCGAAATTGTTTGACACTTTTGCGTTTTGTACATATTGAATAAAGCTTAAACTAAATAAATCACAAACGTAGACATAAACGAAACATAATGTCGAGGGGTTTGTAGAGACGGCTTGTAATAAAGATGTTCAGAAGCAGGCCTGATTCAAATGCGACGAAGACTGAATAAGATGCACTGTTCATTCAAACGTACAATTTCCGATCGGTGATTCAAATGTTTATTTGATGATCAAAAAGGAAAAATAAAAAATAAAGTAATAACGTCATCCACTTAAGAAACAGTAAAAAAAAGTTGCACAAACTGTTGCGTTCACATAATTTTAGTTTTCTGATTGTTCAATTCCAGAAGAATTGTCATTTTGTGTCTCATCTTGAGTATTAATTGAAATTCGTAGGTCGACTTCGAACCAATGAGCAATAATTAAAATAAAAGAATTTACTCGGGAATCTGTGCTGGTATAATTTCAAATCAAAACTCATGTTTAACAAATTGTGATCGGTGAACTGCGAACGAGCAAGAATACCGAGATGATTTTTTCGATATTCATGAATCAGTTGCTACAGCAATAAAAGGTGTTTTTGGTCATTCGCAGACGTTCGATGGAATCCTTATGGGAATCTGAGAAATCGGCGCCTAGCGATCACTGTAAATATTTTGTAAATCGATAATGTACATTCGAAAGTAAGTCGACACGCAATAAACAGAGAAAAAGACGTGGTTTTCAAAAAAGTTTTCAGAAATTGGTGAACATAGAATGAGAAACTGGGGACAACTTGGCTGGGAAATAAACGGGATATGAAAAACCACGGTAGCCAATTTAACTAGCTTTTAAAATAGACCCTGCGTATCAACAATCAAATGCAATATCGAATATAACGCAACATATTGTAGTCTAAGCGTCATAGAATTGTAACAAGAAGTAACTGAGAATAAGTAAACAGAAATTATATACAGCAATATGGTGTCGATAAAATTTGCTATATTTTGTCTCGTTGACCGTCTATAAGTATTCTTTGTACAGTTGATTATAGAATAAGTACTCTGTTTACATGATATTTATTAATTTATAGAAGAGCGATAATTTAAGCATATATTCATTTATAGTTATTCAGTTGAAAAGAACATATTTTACAATAACAATTGTAAATATTTACATCCGTGAGAGATTGTATAGTTTAAAGCTTTTATTTATTTTAAATGTACATAAATATAATTTAGTAATTATTTTATTTATTATTCTTTTGATAATTAAATAAATAACATGACAATGATGTTTGCAAAAATTTAAATGCATTCAAAAGATTAATGAAATTTGTTTTTCTTTAATTACATTTATTGAAAATTGAAATATATATTCATGATAAAAATTATATATTTATCTACGAAATAATTGTGAAAAATTTGGTTGCAAAATCTACTTTAAAGCGCATAGTTATATACAATGTCTAATAAATTCTGCAAGAACTTTGAAGCAAGTTTAATTGTACATGCGACCGCAACAAAGATTGAGAGCATAATTTTCAAGTTGCAAGTCAGGTGTTTTAAAGACATAAATGAGACATTTTGAAAGCGCACAAAACTGATTTTTAAAATACATTACAAATAATTTTTTCGACAAAAGTTTATACGAGAAAACTATTGTAATATTGTTTGCAACGTCCCTATTGAGATAGAGAGTTTGAAACAGTAATACATTAAATAGTTATTACTTCAAGAAAAAACATATTTTACGATGATTAAAAACTATTTGAAATTCTAATTCTGCCGAGAAAATTTATACAAAACAATACCATTATGATGAAATCTATATAATTAATGTAGAAGACAAAGTACGTCCACATTTTTATAAAGTTCTTATACGGACTTGAAACTTTTTAGACAAATTTTCAGAAATAATTATTGATTCATTGTGTCTTGCAAAAATGCAAATATTAACGTTTGACTTGTAAAATTGCTATAAAAGCATTTTTCAAAAAATATATAATTTTTTTCATGAATCATACACATATACGTATATGTATATGTAAATCCAATAACAATAAATCGATTTATCAAATAACAATTATTTTTATACAAATTTTAATTTTCTTCAACATTTATTATTTGCTTATGTAATGTTAAATTTTGATCTAATAATTTGGAATACAAAATAAAAACCTCGATAATTTCAAAGATCATTGTCATTTACATTTCTTTAAATAACTCTGAGTTAAATAACATCTAAATGTGTAAATACCTCGCTAGAATTACATGTTAGTATTAACAAGCAATACAATACGCAAATACTTGCAAGAAATATTTGTTAATTTAATTTGTAACGCATAACACTGAGCCATTCCGAGGCACAAACTGGACCCGGTTAAAAATACACACATCAGTTACATTCGGCCGTTGAAAATTGAATATAGTTCAATAAATACAGGATTATTAACGACGAGTCAAATGCTTTTTATATTCGACCGATTAATTAAGTTGCTGGCTTCAAGCCAGCGAAATCTCATCACAGACTCGCGATTATCACTAATTATCAACTTTCTTAATTACCATCCATTTCGAAAATTTGAAAGACACTCATTGCCGGGTAAAATAATTGTCCCTTTCGCGTCGACCGTGTATATCACTTCGTTTGACTTTCTTTGTGCATAATCGAGTCAGGTATTTAACTACGTTCAATCATAGCTTAATTCGTCGTAATTCCTTAAACTTTATACGCTTTGTCCATACCACCTGCAGCGCTATAAAAACGCGCGATTGTGGCGAAACTCGTAAGTTCCAGTAATAGGTATTTTAATAACAAAAATAATGTGCAATTTATCATTTTACAATGAAAATTAAATTAATTCTATTGGGGCGATAAATAATTAAACTTATTTTAATAAATGGATTTCTTTAATATTTTTTAATTTTCTCTTAATTATTATAGTTCATTACTTTTGTCAGTCGATGGTATGACAGATGCATTAACATGCTGCTGAGTTTCACCACTCTTTAAACATGGCTGCTCACTGAGAGAGATATCAATAGCATGAAAAGAGATACTGCAACCCTAAAACAGGACTGTATCACTATAGGGACAAATCACTATATGGCAAAGTACTACGTGATCACACACATTTAAACTTAAGTTGTTCTCGCAACCTGATTGGTGGATTTCACACTCACGCTGTTTCGAGCCTTTGCAGCACGAATCGGTTAAAAAATAATGACTACTCATATAGTTTTCAAACAGTAGTTGATTAAAAAAATGCTTTATTAAATAGAAATTAATTCAGGGAAAATAAAATACAAAATCAATTAATGAAAAGAAGCACTTATTATAACTTTGTTAAAAATTACATTTTACTTTTGTTTTTCTGAAAACAATTATATGATTATTATGCTAATGTAGGTTCTTATTAATATAGAAAGAGAAAAAATAAAGATTAGAAGTGAATACTGGAAGAAGAAGAAAAATCTAAAATGGGATTTGAACCCACGTCCCTTCAACTACTAATTAAGAGGTGTCACCATTGAGCTACAGAGATTAAAACTATAATATACGTTTATTTGTAAATATAGTATTGTTTTGAAAAGTATTAATATCAACTGAGGCTGTGTTTGCCATAAGTTAACCTAGCTTACACGAAAAAAATATTTATTACATATTATTAGGTTGAAATTACTCATATTGTCATTAAATCATAACTTTTTATTTAAACATAAAATAAATGCAACTTATTTTCCACTATTTCAACTAGGTAGATATATATGAAAATAAATTGCATTTATATTACTATGAAACAAAGTTACTAGTTTTACAACAATTTGAATAATTCCCACTTAAAAAAAACATTTCCTTTTGCGTACAATGGTAATGCAATCGGTTAGTATGTGTGTGGAAGTGTGTTCCATTCCTATGTCAAGTGATTTTTTTTACATCCTCCATTCTTTACGTTATTTGTGTTTCTCATACAATTTTTTCGCATACATTTATAGAAGACAAATTAAAAAAATATTGAAATCATACATGATTTAAAACAAAAAAAAAGTTGTCAAGTTTTGTTTTTTAAATGTTTCTTACTTTACTTCGATGTATAGTCATCGATGTATATCAACTCATTTATTGCCATTCTCTTTCGCTGGTAAACATTGTAGTATGAAAAATGATCATGAATTGTATCCTCTGACAAGTTTTACTTTTGAAACTCTTGATCGAAATGGTATTATTTTACTCGAGACAAAGTGTAGTCGAACTGTTTTCGTCGCCATATTGCGAATCGAACAGACAGCACCGTGTAAATAAACAACAATTTACTCACACGAATGAAATGATCTAGCTGTATTTGTGTGTGTATTTTCTAATAAGACGTTTCTCATAAGCAATCCTAGCATGCCGGCGCGCAATGCGAAGACATAGAACAGCACTGTTAAACCAAGATGAGGTCGAACAAAGAGCCGGCCATCGATACTCTATATGAAGACACAGACAAAAATGAAAACCATTATGTTATGTCAAGCTCTGTAAATAAGCATCGCTAATTAGACGTGCGAGTATGTCTGCAAGTGGTAAACAAGAAGAGCGTAATGTCGATTGTGACTCGAGTGATATAACGAAACAATTTTGTTAACTCGGCAAAAACATTAATGACTGTATTAAATATATTTCTTTTGATTTTTATGATATTGAAATTCTTTTATTTCATCCTTCTTTGAAATCTTTCCTTGACATTTGGTATATGAAAGTTTATTAAAACATATCAAGGCTCGCGATAGCGAGCCGACGAGCCAAGGTTTATTTAAATGTTCCCGTTTTCAAATGATTTTAAAATGATTTCACAATGAAATGTCGGCAAGCTACGCGTGACTGTTTACCATAGTTTGAAAGCGTTCGAATGTGTTGCCTTTGTCTTACTCATATGACATCCATAAAAGACAAAGAAAGCCTGAACTTGATTCGCCACATTAGCTTTCGTCAGGTTCTACAAGCCAATGAGAATCAAGCATCAGCTAAAGACATTTTTATGGGATAACTTTGTGCAAAAATGGGTCACTTTGTGCACCACTTATCAAGTTGTCGTAAGTTGTCTGCCAATTTAAATGTTCTAAAATGTTATGATATATAATCTGGAAGGTCCATTATATAATTTCTAATGATGTTTAAAATTATTAGTTGAAAAATACTAAGACTTTTTTGCTCTGCACAAAGTTACTCCTCGAACACAAAGTTACCCCATTTGACGGTACTTTATGGATGATATGATTTATATATTGAAGGTCCCATGGAAGGACCCCAGAGTTCCAAATTAAAATTATTGAGTACCTAAATAATATATAAATCATATAATCCATAAGGTATTTAAGATCATTTAAGCAATATACATCATAATAGTTATAAAAACTTGTGTACTCTGATTGCAATACTACTGCGCATGTGTACATCTACTAAAACACAACTGCATATGCGTATAACCACTAGAATGTTACTGCACATGTGTACACCTACTAAAACATTACTCCATTGTACACCTATTAGAACACTACGACGTATGTGTACATCTATTAAAACATTACTGCGCATGTGTACATGAAATTTGAAAATTTCTTAATATTTCGTGACAAATCATAAACAATATTCATGATATTCATGAATATCATAATATTTATAAGAATTGTTTCATAAGAATTCATGGAATATTAAACAGTTTGTAAATGTCATAATGATTCATGACAAATCATAAAAAATATTAATGACAATCCATAAATTATCATAATATTTTCAAAATTTATGATACTTCATAAGAATTCATATTTCAAATCTAATTCATTTAAAAACCAAAAAACTCATATGAATTGATGACAAAAAATCATTAAAAATATATGAAATGCCATATTATGATCATGAAATTTCTGTTGCACGATTCATATAGTTTCATACAAAATTTTTTACATCACTGGCGGAGCGGCGAAATGCGCCCTTGGTACACAAAATACTATTTATGAATACTTATAAAAATGTATGAGCGTTAAAGCAGGGTATTATTAATTTCGTTTTATAGAATATTTTTTTAAGAAAAGAGAGAATAAGGAATAGGAAATCACATTTTTTTGGGGGGGAATATCATAATAAAAACTAATAATATTGATAAAAATAATTTATTATACGAATTCGAAATGTTAATAAGATTTTAAAAATAAATGGTATTTATAATTTCCACTGCGGATCATATTTTAACTCGAAAAAGTAAATTACAAAATATGGTTTTCATATAGATCCTTATGATTATATATTAATTCCTTACACAATACTTATTAATGCAATACCAAATTAATATAGAATCATTATGAAATTATTACGGAATTAGTATAGATTCAATATGGTTTTATTATGGTCGCATATAGAAATCAATAGACGGGGTGTGCATTACCGGCCGGCCTGTGACACACACAGGCCGGCCGGTAAATATCACATACCTGTTTATGTGTATTACACGTCTTTTTTTTCTGTGTGAGATCACTAATCTGAAACGAATTTTAATTGTAATCTACATTAGTTTTAAATAAATTTTATGTAACAAGACCTCCTTTGTACACTACTTATGTAAACAAAGTACTTCTAATAAATAAATAAATAATAAATAATTATACTTGAAAAATCATATATTTATTTTTCATTTAGATGCAAAGGATGAAGATGTTGGACCGTCTACAATGGAACCACTGCATATAAACGATAATGAAGACAACATTTTACCTGACGAATTTATCCCTGATGAAGTTAGCAATGATGGTTCACAAGATGAAGAGAATGAAAAGGAGAATATGAAGACAGAAAGCAATGCAAATTTTACTATTTCACAGTTATCTCAATGGATTATGTTCAACGAATCAAATGTATCAGTTTGGGACGTAATCAATATGGTTCAAGCATTATTTTTGCGATACAACATGTCCGATGATGCTAGATATGCAATATACGAAATGACTACGATTTTAGCTGGACCTAAATTTGCAAATAGCTCATTAAGTAAATTTCAAATGAAAAAATTGCTCAATCCACCGGAACAACACATATCATATGTTTTTTTCTGTGAAACTTGTGGTGTTGCACTAGATAATCCCATACCATCAAATTTGTTAAAAAATAATAACACCAAATTTTGTTCAAAGTGCAAGAAACAGATAGTAATGTCACTATCATCAGAAAATTATTTCACGTTAATGAACATTGAATATCAATTAAAGATGTTTTTGGAAGATGATTTTATCCGCAACAGTATTTTTGAAAATTTGAATAAAAAACCAGGTAATTTGGATAATGATACAAAGATATGTGATGTGCACGATGCACAAAGATATGTAAATAATGATCTTCGTAATAAAAATGATGAATCACATGTTGTTTTATCATTTAATATCAATGCAGATGGAGGTAAAATGCTAAATAGTAGCAACAAAAGTTTGTGGCCATTACAATTAAGTATAAACGACTTACCTATAAAATTACGTTTACGAAATTTTATTTTGTCAGCATTATGGTACACAAGTACAGAACCAAAACCTCATTTGATGAACCTATATTTAAAATATTTTATAAATTCGATGACCGATCTTGCTACTAAAGGGATAACTATTGTTAATAGCTTAGGTGAAAGTATGACTTTTTATTTCTTTGTAATGACATTTGCTGTAGATT
>JABFOU010000297.1:0-10292 GCA_022817745.1 Scelioninae gen. 1 sp. ZL-2020 | reverse complement strand
GCGTACGATCCTTACTATTAGTCAAAACTTAGCCTAAGCATATGTCAAAAAATTTAGTTTCCATATTAGGAAACTTCAAATGTACTGCATCTAAAAAAATGAAATTATCTTTTAAAAATAACTTTCTACATTACTTAAATGTATCTCGAAAATAATATACTTATTTTAAATGAATTGCATGTAAAAAATTGAACATTATAACGGGTAACATTATTTTGATAAATTTATATACTTTTAAATAAACATATTTAAATTTGTGATTTAATAATTGTATATTATTAGTAATATCGCTTCGACAGCTGTTTAATCGATCTTACCATTAAGACATTTATAGAATGTTGTTTTTATAAAAATTGCCTTTTCACTATTTTTTCTAGCTCTTTTAACAACAAATTGTAAAGCAACTTCTTTTCCCATAAATAATCGCACAGCAGCAGGCAATGATCTTTTCAGCCCATTTTCATCCGATAGTGCAAGATAAGCCAGTTGAATCTGCATTCAGAGAACAAATCAATATTTTACAATTTGTAAAATTGTAATTTATGATTATAAAATAACTAAGATATTTCATTAATCAGTCTTTTATCAATAGAACAAATTACGAAGAGAAAACGTTTGAGATTATCAAATTTTTGAATTAAATATTGAAAATAAAACTAATTAACCTATCAATATTTGATTTTTTCTATAACGTCGTATTCTTATTTTAAGAATAAAAAATATTTCAGCAAAACTTATATTTAAACACATTATATTGTACAAAATATCTTTGTAAATGGAAATTTTTTTGTATACAGAAAAATTCTAATTACAATGTTGCTTCTAAAATTTTTGTCTATATTTTAAAATCTAAGATTTTAAAATCATTCATATTGGCACAAGGCAATGTTATTTCAAACTTTTTGGCTAAATCTTTAATGGTACAGTATTGAAAAACTGAATCAAGATTTTTAGATATAGTAATCTTTTTCAAGTTTTTGTTTATATCATTGCAAATAAGTTTCAAATTATTTAGTTCTGCAGACACATTGATTAATAACTGCATAACTGTTGTTTTGAACTCTTTAAATTGTTTCTCCAAGGAGTTTAATTTTTGTGTCACACTAGATAAACCTGAAGTTTAATAGATAATTAATTATTAGAATGGTTAATACTTTTAGTATTTATGAATCTTACCATCAGTGTCGAAACGTTGATTAGACAACGGTACGTTGGATCCTCTTTGAACAGAAGCTATAAATGATAATTAAATAATAATTTATTAAAATAATTTGATATAATTATGTACATTACCCTCCACTGTAAATATACTACGTAAAATTACGTGTTATTTTACGTAAAATATCACGTAAAAATTCGTTTAATTCGAAATATTACATGTGTTTTTCGAAAACTACGTAAAATTACATGTTTGTCGAAATGATGTTCGAAACCTACGTAAATTTACATATTTGTCGTCGAAATATGGTTTGAAACATACATAATTTTCATTTGAGGATGAAATTAAAATTTAGGTTAATCATTTTAGTCAGAGTTCATGATAAATTAACGGAAATTAAATTAAAAATAATATTTAAACATATACCGGTCGTATAGAAATTATATTTACCGACACTTTTTTGATGAAAAAGTGTGTTATGCTGCAAACGAATTATCTGGAAATTTGAGAAGCGTGACAGATTAAATATTTATATTGTCCATATCTTCAGTAAGTATATTTTTAATTAAAAACGTTATGACACGTATTATAATGAATGACTTGATATTTATTAATTTATTTTTAAGTTAGAAAAAATAAAAATCTGACAATATACTAAGTATTATAATGAAAATTTTTGTATTTATGAAATATAACCTCAAAAGATATACAAAACTATCAACTTTTTTCATCATATTTATTTTATAATAATAAAGTTTCTCAAACTACTGTTTTCAAATATAAATATATTTAAATATTTATTTTAATTTTCAGTTTATTATCAATTATGTAATTAAAATGTTTATAATATAAATAACATTTTTTTTTAAGTATTACATTTAATTACATGTAAGCAAATAATTTTAAATGGGTATAAATATTTTCAAAAAATTAATATTTTATAAATGATATAATAAAATTAAGTTACAATATTATTAATTTAATTGTCAATTAATCATATTTATCTAAATTTTACACATCAGTAGTAGTATTAAATTCCAACAATTTTCAATCAAATTTTATTATGTAAATTTGAAAATATTATATTCCTGAAATTTAAAAATGTATTTAATTTTATTTAATTATATTTATTATAAGTAAAAATATTTAAATCTGTATAAATTATGCATTAATGGTAGAATATTAAAATAAAAATAATAACTTTTGTTGCAGGTAATCGGAGCAATATAAGATAGATTGTCAAACTTTAGTTAATATTATGTTCTTATAATTTTTTAAAGAAATTTATTTTTTACTTATATATAAAGTAAATTTTTATGATATACAATAAATTCAGAAACAATGTATCTATGTTATTATACTAATTGTTGTGTGAAATCATTAACGAAATCAGATTTTCATTCTCACATTTATAATCATATAAAAATGAATGAATTCTTAAAATGTCTATATTATATGATATGCAAACACGAGAAATTATTTGACAATGAAAATTCTCTAAAGAGTCATATATTTCGTTATCATAGTATTGATGACTATATTAATAAACAAGGTACAAGTATCTCAAGTCAAAATATATCCAATACTAATGTATTAGATTTTGAATCTGTTGTCACAGAAAGAAAATCGGAATCTGAGGCAGAATGTCTAACGGCTGATTACGAACAACAAAGTCTTGATTTACTTGCTGATCTATACGCTACTGCAAAATCAAAAAAATTTGTAACTGAAACGACTTTGCAAATGTTTATAGATAAATATGGAAAACTAAATGATTTAAATACCGAATATTTATTGTCAAAGGTAAAGAAATCTTCAAGAGAAGATTTACGAAATTTTTTACGTTCAAATTTGTTTGCAAAAGGGCATAATAAGATAAACGGACCGTTTAGAAATACTTCTAGCAGAGACAAATTTTTTAAAGATAATTTGAATTACATTGAACCAATTGCAGTAGAATTAAAAACAGTAAAAGGAAACAAATTCAGTAAAAGGAAATAGGAATGTAAAATGTTTTTACATTCCTATTTTACAGACGATAACAATTTTATTAAATGATACTAATATTTTTATGCAATGTTTAAATAATCGCAATAAATATGATGGTATACATTTTTCAGACTTGACCAGCGGCGAACACTCTAAGAAACTAAATGATATCTTTGAAAATAATAGTAATTTAAAAATTGTATTATATCAAGATGCATTCGAAATATGCAATCCCTTGGGATCATCAAAGAAAAAACACAAAATTGTTGGTATTTATATGACTATCGGTAATGTAAATCCATGGTTTTACACAAATTCAGATAACATTCATTTAGTTGCGTTAGCTTATGACCGAGATATCAAAACTTTTGGTTTTGACCAAATTTTAAATCCCTTGATCAAAGATTTGAAACATTTGGAAGTGGAGGGCATAGAATTGAATGGCCATATATTTAAAGGAACTCTTCTTTGTTGTGCGGGAGATAATTTAGGTAGTAACGAAATTGGTGGTTTCATGAAAAATTTTAATACAAAAAATTTTTTCTGTCGCACATGTTATATTAATGATTTTAATTCAGATGTTTGTAAAAATTGTAAATTGAGAAACAAGGAAAGCTATTTTTTTTATGTTTACATGGTCAAAGACAATACTGTAAAGCATTACAAAGGTGTCAAGCATTCATCCATTCTAAACGAATTAAATCACTTTCACGTGTGTGACTTGCAACTTCCTCCTTGCATTGAACACGATATATTTGAGGGTATTGCACACTCCGATGTTCCACTTATAATCAAAGAATTGGGAAAACAGAAAATAATTACTGTGGATGAACTGAACGACAAGTTTAAATCTATAAAGTATGAAAAGGAAAACAAAATTAATTTTCCAACGTTTCAGGAAAACAGCAAACGATTACCTGGTACTGCATATCAAAATATGTGTATCATAATGGCATTTCCATTTGCTTTAGTTGGTAGAGAACATTTATTAATTGATAATAAAGTTTGGAAAATGTTTTTATGTTTGCGTAATATATGCAACATCGTTTTAGCTTTCAAGTTATCAATTGGACAAGTGGCTTTATTGCAATCTTTAATAAATGAATATATTAAAATGAGAAAAAACATCTTTCCTAACGAAACTCTTATAGCAAAACACCATTTCATAACACACTATCCGGATTATATAAAAAAAATTTGGATGTTTAAGATATATTTGGACACTTAGATTCGAAAATAAACATCAATATTTTAAAAATTTTATCAGACATACAATGAATTTTAAAAATGTATTATTATCGTTTGCAAATCAACACCAATTATTACAAGCTACACAACCATCTTATTCACAGTAAAACATGGATAAAGTAATAGCTCCAAATTTCCAAATACTAAACGAAGTTAAACATTCAACAGTACTACTAACTCTCAAAAATGCCAATATTAACTTGGAAGAGTTTAAATTTTTGTCAATGACAGTTACCTACAGAGGAATAGATTATAAATGTGGGATGGAAATTTGTTTTCAAATAGATGAATACTCACTTTACGATATTTGTTCAATCAAAGCAATAGTTTTTAATACTAAATTTGATGAACTTTTATTTATAGGAAACACATTTAAATTACAGTACAATGAAGTTACAGGACTATACGATGCACATTCTCATTCTGATAATTATATTTGTGTGTCATATTCCAAAATTCTCAATCCTGAAACTTTATTGCACTGGAAACATGATAATGATAACTTTTA
Source organism: Scelioninae gen. 1 sp. ZL-2020 (assembly GCA_022817745.1). NCBI lineage: Eukaryota > Metazoa > Arthropoda > Insecta > Hymenoptera > Scelionidae > Scelioninae gen. 1 sp. ZL-2020. The sequence continues at coordinate 5,388 of JABFOU010000297.1, read as the reverse complement.
CTACTTTATATCTGCTCCATTCGAATATTTATAAACGTTCATCAATTACAACGACTTTATTTTTATAAATTGGAAAAAAGAAATATTTTTTGTAAAAAAATCAAAAATATTCAAAATTTAATATTTATTTTTATATTTATTATTGTTTCATATTTATTATTGTTTGTTTGCAATAATTTTTTCGTATTTTTTTAAATTTATTATTACAGAGTCTTTTTCAAAATGGTAGTTTTTAAAGTCTGGAGTGGAGATCAAACAATTAGATCTAGTATTGCAATTGACAATCTATCTACAAATATGTGCAAAGCTCTGATTGAAAAAGGTACATATGATTTTTTTATTTTTATAAATATAACAAAATGATAACTTTTTTCAACTTTTACTTTTTTACATACTTACATTTTCAGCTTCTCAGAAATTAAATATACGAGGTCATGTATTAGTTTTGAAGGAAGATGGGACAATAATAGATGAGGACGAAGCTCTTTTAGAATATAAAAAGGACATCTTGCTGTTATTAGAAAAAAATGAAACGTACTCTGATGTTTCCGTAGATAAGACATCAGCAAATGTTGATACTGATAAGGAATTATTATCTTATGATATCGGAGCAAAAATGGATGAAAATGAGCAAGTTGAAGAGAAACAGAAATTAGACGTACAAAAAGAAGATCAAAACATTGTGCAACAGGAGAATGAATCTGTCATCGTTCCAGTGATCGAATATGTTAATATTACACATAATTTAGATAGTATTTGGCTTGACTACAGCATACCATGGGATATGCTCCCTGGATACATAATGGAATCTCTCAAGAATGGCAAAACAGATCAAATTACTCAAGTTGTACATATTGTTGTTGAAGAGATGCGAAGAATATCAACAGCAATTCCTTCTAATATTTTTAAAAATATTGCTGCAAAAATGGTGGAAAGTTATCCTTATACATTTCAGGATACTGATAGCAACGGTGTAAAATTAGGTGATGGATGTCACTCAATTTTTAAAAAATTGGTAGATAGGAATTGCTATTTAAATCGGAAAAAGAAAACCCAAAATTCAAATACAAGCACAGAAATTCCGATAAAGAAAGCAAAGGAAGAAACGGCGGAAGCTGTATGCGCCAATTGGGCACCACCTGAAAACGTTACAGATTTGACTAATCTTCCTGAGCAGTTAAACAGTTACAAAAACAAACCATGTGATAGCGCTTTTTTCTCACTACTGGATGATTGTTATGTGAGCATTAGGGAATTTTTAAATAAAAAACAAGTTCCAACAGTAGATGAAACTTTAGCAGCATGGCCTATATTATTTAAAGCAGAGGCCATTATATCGCATTTTTATAAACTAACGAACGTAGATATCAACAATATTGGCAAGATTTTGACGGAAAAAACGGAACATATTTTAGATTTCTTTCGGAACAAAGGAAAAAAAAGAAAATCAGATATTCATGGAAATTTGCCAGATATTTTAAAAGTTTTGGACAATATTAGCAAACACTTCAATGAAAATTTAGAAATTTTGTTCAGGGCTGATAATATTCTCGTAAGTTTTCATAATTACATTTATAAATATAAAATATAAATTTATGCATTCATTAATTATAATTATTTTTACAGAAAAAAGATGTTATTATCCTGTCTCCGACTATCATTGAAGTGGAAGAAGAAAAAGCTGGTAACCATGAAAAGATATATAAAATTTATTTCGAGCAGAAACAAATTTTATTATGCTCTGACGTTATCCAAGCTATAGAGTTAACATTCGCATTATTTTATGTGTTCAACTTAAGTTATCCCAAAGAGCTATCTGCAACTATGGAATTTATACAACGATATTGTTTAAATATCCACCCACTACAAGCATCGAAGTCTAACAAAAAAAATGCAACTTTACAAAAAGTTATTAACCTAATGAAAAAATTGTAACTTTTTTATGTTAACACCTCGATTTTTGTATGATTGTTATCATCCCCGAATCATTTTCATACTAGTGTTCTTGTTTTGATAATTATGTTTTTGTTTCATGATAGTTTTTGAAATGTTGAAAATGGTATAAATTATTATTTATTTAAAAAAATTTATTATTCTTTTGTTATGTAGAGAACAAATTAACACAAAATTTTAAACCTGTGATTTAAATATATCAGAAAATAATAGTATATAAGAGTACTTTAAAATATAAATATATAAAATAAAAATTATATAACACTTTTATATCTGACTAAAAATTAATATTATTAATCTGATGTGTTATAAATGTTATAATAAAGAAATATTTTATTCAAGAAAATACTTATATCCTTTATCTTTGATATGATTTTCCCATATTTTACACCATATCCCATATATTATATATATTTAACATTAAACGTTCTGTTTGTAATTATTTTTCATGATAAAATAAGAGTTTCTGGCATAAAAAAAGTATTTTCCCTTTTGAAAAATAAACTCTTTTTCATCTAAAAATTGTAAAACTAAAATAATAAAAAACTGAAATAAAATATCTTATTGTATTAAAGATTTGAAATTGACAAAACTATTTTAATATTTCATTGTTTATTTAATTCAAATTAAATTCATTATTTTCCATTAATTTTATTTCAATCGCTCTTTGTTGTTCCTTTATGGAAAAATATTGCTAAAAATTATTCTAAAAAATGTTGAGCAAAACAATTACCGAAAAAATGTATAATCATGTGAAATTTTTCACAGATTTTTAGTATTAAAAAATTTTTTTTTGAATTTCATAATGAGAAAATTATTATTTTCTTATTAATGAAAAATAATATCAACAATATGAAAAATTAATCTTTTACTACTGTAATATGTAAAAATTATAGTTTAGTATTACAAAACTTAATTATTTTTCATTTCAGACTTTTCATTTTTTTTTAACAAAATAAATATATTTATTCATTTCTGAAATTTACTTTATCATTAAACAATTGTTAACATTTAAGGTTAACTTGTTTGTATTATTATTGAGTAAATTATTATTATGCATATTATTTATAAACAAAGTTTAATCGTAATAGGTTATGTCAATATTGTACATGTTTGCCTGTAGTGTAAAATTACGTGTTCTTCGGAAAATTTCGTCACACGTCTAGTTCGCAACGACTGGATTTTTACGAAAAATTTCGTAAAAAAGTTATGGCAACTGAATTACGTGATATATCACGTAATTTTACCAAACTGAGTTTACAGTGTATAAACATAAGTTTTTTCTCTTATAATCGATTTAGATTTTAGCTCATAGGTTACGTGTTGCGGCTGCTACATACAGGATTCTTGGTTCCTTCGTAACCCAACTAATTATATTTATAAATAAATGAAATATTTATTTAGATTTAAAATAATTATATTACAAATTAATCTGGACATCTTCTGGTTGGGCCTCATATCCCAGAAGTTGTTCAGAAACTGCTCAAGTTCTGTCCAGGTTCTGCTCAGTTTATTAATCCAGAAGCTATCCAGATTCTGTGCAGATGGTTTTTTTTCCACGCGGGTATTACTTAAAAATACATATACAAATATTTTTAAATTAATAAATATATATATTTATTAATAAGAATAATTAAATTATAAATATTCTTAAAAATTCGTAAATAGTTATGCGCTATTTTTTTCTGTCGATATTTTTATTTTTGCAAATAATATTATTAATTTAAATATATAAATAATATTTCATTTAATATTTTATAATATTTATTTTTATATGTAATATAAGTCTCAATAACTAAATAAAAAAACACATCAAGAATTGCATTCGGCAGAAGCAATAGGTATCGATCATAAGTGGACTATCCATTTATGCTGCCATACGAGAGCCGTCGAGTTCTTTAGACGGTATAGATCTGTGATTCTGGGTTATTCATCTGGGGTTTCTCAGAGGTTAAAGGACATTAACTTCTTGATTGAGTCGGAAAAAAGTTGTAATGACATTTCGATTCAACCATACTCAGTTCAATCTAGGACATAATACTTTCAGATTATCTAAAAAACTATATTTTACTAACTTAAATGCTTAAAAAAAGCGAAAAAACAAACTTGATGCAAATATGTATAATGAGTAATTATTGACTATTGACATTTTTTAAATTGATATGGTAAATTTTTATTTCCTTATGATTGAATCTATTAAAGCTTGACAGTATAATTTAGATATTACGATTAAATGTTATCGACAATTGACTGTTCATCGATGAAATGCGTTAGATAGCAAAGACTAATCGTAAGATGAGCAAATCCGATCCTATAATCCAAAGTCATAACTTAGTAAAGTCGTTGTGGGGGACATTATGGGTGGCACGCGTCGCGCTGCTGGGTACTGGAGAATGTCTGTATCTTGGCAGAACCATTTGTGGATTAGGTGTGATATTTATTACCATTTGTAAAGGAATTGTCAGATTTATATAGATAAAATGGATTGTCATTTGAAGCAGAGAGAATTTTCTAGATTAATACATCTTTAACGCTTGATAAAAGTATTATTCAATTTTTAAGACATTATTATCATAATTTCTAGAGAAAAAGAACATAAATCATTTTATGTTTTAATCCAATTTTCATGTATATATATATAATGTTTTTCATTAATTACACTTCGTTATTTATTTGTTACCATAATATAATTTTATATAATTTTTATTATCATTCAGAAAATTCTGTAATGTGCTCTTTAAACAAAATTTTTAATCTGTAGAATTTTTTTCATACAATTATAACTGAAGTTTAAATAAAATATTCAATTTTATTAATTACGGAAGTCTTAAATAACAGTATTTTGACTGAGGAAAGTTAATTGAATCATACCTTTAAGTATCACATTCAGTTTTTGTTAATTTTTATTTACGTAAATATGAAAAACAAAGTAAACAGTTTCTTTCGAATGGTTTTGAAGGCACTCAGTCAGTGTATGCCTTCAAAACTGAGGGTACACATGTCAAGAAGTTATTAACGTACGAATCTAATCTTGCCGACGGCAGAATATTACGTTGGTGCTTTTACATTAAGAGCTACGAGCGAGAGAGTTACGATGAATTTCACTCTTAGAAAAATATGGCTTTAAATGAAGCAAGTTCTCGTAGTCAGTGAAGCTTCGAAAGCATGGGGTGCGTTAATGGGCCATTGATAAACGACCTTGCCTCGCACAACGTTTTCGTCGTTTGGTATTATGTCGATGATTTGTTCAACCCATTCATAACACATAACACTTTGAAGACTTGATCTTCAAAATAATTGTAAATTAATTGTTTCGCCTTGAAAAATGTTATGCTGCTAAGGACAATTAATTAAAACATGACATCTATTAGTAATAATTCAATCAGAGATAGCATTTTTATTGGAAAATTATTCAGTAAGCACACTGAAAATTCG
>JABFOU010000296.1:0-10300 GCA_022817745.1 Scelioninae gen. 1 sp. ZL-2020 | reverse complement strand
TTTCTGAAAACCTTAATTTTGAACGCGCCAAAGTCATTGTCGTTTTCGCGTTGACTTACTGTGAGAAATTAATGAAAGGTAAGATATTATTTATTATTATTATACATTTCCCAGTTTAAAATATTCGAGTCGTCCGCCAGTCGACAGCGGATCGTCAGCGGATCGGGATCGGGTGGCAAGCGACACTGAATTTGGTAACGATTCGTCAGCGAGTTTGTGCAAAAATTTTTTGCAAAATTTTAAATGTAAATGAAATTTTAAAATATCGTAATAATCGTAAAAATGTTTTCACCATTGTAACACTTATTATTGTAATTTTTTTTAATGTCATAAAGTTGTACATTTTGGGAAATTTGAATAATTTTATTATTTTCTGGAAACTAACAAAAATGTCAAAGCTTTTGCATTTTTTAAAATATATAAATTTTCTCACAAATATTAAAATAAACAAAATGAGGATTTTAAAAATCTACAGCCCAGTTTAAAATATTCAAGTCGTCAGCGGATCGTCAGCCAATCGCCATCGGATCGCTAACTAGATTTATTTATTTTCTATAAGATAGTTTAACATATTATTTTCATTCAAAATTTTGCAAATTTTTTGCACAAACGACTCGTCAGCGAATCACTGACGAGTCGTCACCAAATTTGGCGTCACCAAATTTAGCAATCCGATGGCGATCCGCTGACGACTCGAATATTTTAAAGTGGGTCAGAGCCGCCTGATATGCAAAGTTTGAGTTCGCTCAATAATAAAATTTCACAATTGAGCAAGTTCCCGTTTGTCCGCCAAGTGACTTTGACCATGTTATCAAACGCGAATATGTGAAAACATATATTTTACGGGATTAGTATTACAGAGATTAGATGTCTCAAGGATTAGAGCTTGGCCCGTTTCTATGAAACATGATGTACAACATAATTCTGATTACCAGCAAAGTATGTAGTCTTCAAACTGAGGAAGTAGGGAGACAAACAAGAGATGTGAAAGTCTCAGATATTCTTAGTGCAATCGATGTTGTACTGAGAACAATTAAACCAAACATGATATCATTCTATTTAAAGTCACTGAGGTTGGAGGAGCTAAGAAAAAAAGCTAAATCTCTAGCGTGAAATACTCGCTTATATTATTTGATGGTGAGCCATTCACCGTCAGGATAGAACGAAACATCAATAAATGATATCTACAGTTGATCGTGAAAATAATGTCATCGCGTGAAAGTGGAAAAGTTGATAAAAATAGAAAAAATAGGTGAAGAAAAAGTTTTACGGCACTGACGGAGCGGCGAAAAATGGAACTAACGTCGAACTCGTGCCGTAAGTCCCACTTTTAGCCACTCCGCCGGTGCCGTAAAACAACATATCAGTAATATACTATTGTACCATAGTTACATGAGTATTAGAAACGCATTCAACTCAGTAAGATGCACCTGTGCGGTAAAAGCTCTGCATATATGAACAATATGTTGCAAAGGGGCACAGGCCGTGCTGCAATGATAACCTAACCCTTGTAGAAAAATATTGCTGAAAAAAACGCTGAAAAGCATGTCTGAAAAATCGCTGAAAAAACGTCTGAAAAACGCTGAAAATGTGCCAATTTTAACAGATTTTCAGAGTTTTCAGATATGTATGAAAATCTCTGAAAAAGTCTGAAATTGAAAATGATTGAAATTTTTTTTCAAAAATACTAAATTACATTATTTTTTACATTTCATTATTGTACTAATATTTTTTTTAATTTTTTCTATCTTTTTTAGTTTCAGACTTTTTCAGAGATTTTCATACATATCTGAAAAATCTGAAAATCTGTTAAAATTGGCACATTTTCAGTGTTTTTTAGACGTTTTTTCAGCGATTTTCAGACAAGTTTTTCAGCGTTTTTCAGACGTTTTTCAGCAATATTTTTCTACAAGGGTATTTCAAGAAATATTTCTATAGAGTTTCCAAAAATATTTCCAAAACCGTTTTCAAACTTCAAAATTTTTCAATTTTTGTTTATCTTAATGAATAAAAAATTAATGAATTTTTAAGTTTGTTAATGTTTTCAAAATGTCGAAATACAATATGTTTTTAAAAATTCCATAAATAATTTTTTAAATACTCCATAAATATTTTTTATCCTGGACATTAACAAAAGGTGTGAAATCACCTTTAACTCTGCATAACATGCTGACACAAAAGATCATCTTTAGATGTTAATATGACAAAAAAAGTATTGTATACACCATAGGCGTAAAGGGAATTGTAGCGATTTGTGCCCTCGCCAGCAATCCCACATTCCACTCGGCCTGCTTCGGGTCGCCTCGCGTCACGTCAGATTGCTAGCTTGGGTTAAATTGCTTTATTAATTATTATAATTACTCACTTTAGGTCATGGAACGTAATATCTGTATATATTTCAACAAAATATACAACATTATATATATATATATTTTAAATTAATATTTTTAAAACTTTAATTGGTTCTTTAAAATCAAAGCATATGCATTTTATTATTCTACTTAAATACTTAAACTTGTAAACTTTGATCATAACAATTTTCAAATATTTTAGATATATTTATGGAGTATTTCATTTCAAAGAGTATAGATTCCAAATAATTATAAATGTATGGCATTATTACCTTTCTCTTTGGTTCTTGCGCTTGCGTTTCTATAGATCCAGGCGAATCTAAGATTTTGCTTATTTTTAAGCGTGGTCCTTTTTCAATGTAATTGACAATATCATCCTTGTCAACTTTAAAATATAAAAATTATTATAATTGAGAATTTGTGATTATTAGAAAAGATATATATTGTGAAAAAATATACTAATAAAAAAAATATATCAACAATTTTTGTTTTTATTTTTGCACACATTATCCGAAAAGCCAAAGTATATTTTATGCAAATTTTACTGTAAATATAAAAAATAGCATATTAAAAATTTTTTTCCAAATTTGAACGGGCTTTAAATTTAAGTATATAATTATAATATTTTTAATTGTAATTTCCAAATAGAAATAAATAAAAAATAATTTGAGTAAATATTGAAAGGAATAGTTTATATCCAAGCTTACTTCCTAAAAGAAGAATTTGTGCAGGATAATACTGATCATCTTTCCACTTAACGCTATAATATTGATCTTTTTCGAAATCAAATTTATCCTTAGGAGAAAACTTTTTTATATGACCAATATCAACGATTTCACAAATTTTGTCATCGTAAAAGCGTACGTAAGCTTTTGTAACTGAATCTGTAAAAAATATTATAAAAAATGTAATTATCCAGATAGTATATCTATTTTCAAAATGTTAGTTAATTAGCATATGTTAGAATAATAATGTAGAAAGATGCATGATATTTAGTATTGCTAGTATATGACGTTAAAATAAATTATAACACTACCAAATTAACCAATTAGTTTTTAGGTTAATTGACTTAAATTGTCCAATTTGAATTTTTATCAATAAAATTCAATAATTAATTTCAATATCAATATTTTTGGACAAAAATAGAAAAATTTTAAACAATATTTTTAAAATAATTAAATATATACAATTTTATTAAAAATAAGTTAAAAATAAATTTAAATGCAGTATTGACAAAATATTCGCTAAAAATTTCTCAAATGGCGTGTTTGGATATGATTCTCTCTGGTGGAGAATTGCCTTCTATCCTTGTTTAGCACAATCCTATAAATGAGAAGAAAAAGACAGATTTACATCTCGTCTTTAAAAAAAATGATAAACGAAAAATAATAAATTATAAATATATGAAATAAAATAAATAAATAATAAACACGCCAAAACACATTTAACATTTTTTTTTAATTAAATTAATTGTTTGAACTGATTACACGAAAAAAACTAAAAACGGCTGAGTTTTTTAAATAAATTAATATTTTAAAATTGATGAATTATAAGCAAATAAATTATTAATTAGAATAAATATAATCATATGAAATAATTAAAATAAATAAATATTCATAAATTATTAGCAAATATTGATAAAATTGATAAAATGAAAGAAATTATGAACAATAATTGGTCAATTATTTAAAAAAAAATTTAGTAAGAAAAGATTAATTATTGGTTAATTAACCTAAAAAATAACTTGTGAAAATTGGGAAAATATTGAGACTGAGCTAAGATAAATTATTGGCCATTTACGATTCGGGATATACTATTAGGTAAGTAATAATATTAGGTAACTTACCTTCATTATCCATGATTAATTATAAATTAATACTCGTTTTTAATCAGAGATCAGTGTTACCATCAGTAAATTCTAATAAAAAATATGAAGAATTCGTAGTTCAACAGCGGCACAACTATGTTCCATATGAGTAAGCAAGACGATGACCACATTGAAATGAAATAGTAAATGCAGATTAACCAATCAAATATCTGATCTCAACAATATAGAACTGTGGCGCTTTCGTACCGCGGCATATTCACTTTAAAAGTTTGGTACTTCTGTTAGAAATTTACAGCAATGAAGTTTTGTTGTGGCAATATATTGAAGATCTTCACAATTCGACGCATTTCAATTTTTCGATGCAAGTACACGACTCTTTAAGTGAATTAGCGTTTTCGGTTTAGATTATTATTCCCGCGGAATGTGAAACTTTTGCTCGAACATGAATTTTTAACATTTGTGGAAAATCTGTCTCTTTTTATCTGTATCTATGAACATTTAAAACTAAAACTTTTGTTCGAGCAAAAGTTTCACATTCCGCGGGAATAATAACTTAAACCGAAAACGCCAAATGTTAGTCATTATTACCGACATTATACAGTTCTTAAAAAAATTTTTTTCATGTGAATTTATTTTGATCTATTAAAAAGAAGAGTTATTCATTTTTTTACTATTGTCTTTCTTCTTTATACAAAAATACATTTATACTTAATTGGTATAAACCCCCGCTATGGATCACATAACCTTGACGAGGTGCGGGGGCTTTGTAGAAGATTTCAAACAAATACATATAATCATTTGTTTGAAAGTTAGATCAAGTTGTGTAATCAATAATTCAGGGGAATTACATTTCAATAGAAAATTTTGGCATGTCTTAGTTAATGGAGATCCCGTGAGAGGCGCTATATAAGCGTCAACTAAAATTTTCTATAGAAGTGTGACCACCCTGCAATAATTCGTCCGAAGTTATAAACAAATTGATCTTCGTTTTCATGCTTCGCATGAAAACGCACCTTTGATCCTCATATTTACATTTAATTTGTAGATCCCTTATAGATGGCATAACAAATATCATAATATAAATACAGACAATAAACTTATATGCGAATAAGTATTCCTTTGTAGTGTAACGGTGTTTTCTTTAGATAAGTAGTGTTTTTGAAAGAAATTTATAACAAATTTTCAATGAAATGGATCCCAGAAGGCCTTACAAACGATATTTTCAAGCAGATCAGATGAATGAACCTATACCCGAGCGAACTCTTCAAAGACATCGAAATATTCCTCAAAGACAAAACGTAAGTACGAAATTTTTTGATATAGGTTAGGTTTGATGTTAACTATTGACACGCGATTTTTATTTATACTTTTTTTATATTGTAATTTTCTTAAAACTTTATATACTGTTTTCCTTTTTAAAGTGCATAGAGCACAAGAAGTACAAAAATTTTGAGTTGATTGATACAAAATACCGTTTATAACTTTGGAAACATACTATTTTGCAACTTTTCAAATTTGTATTGCTTATTTGTATGTCAGCATACAAAAATGTATAAAATCTGATAAAAAAAATATTTTGGTTTTCTGTTCACCACTTATTGTAAATTTGCAATAAAATTGTATCAAGTACGAAATTTCCTTAATTTCCTTAAATAAACAAATCAATAAAAATTGCATAAAAATGAAATATTATTATATACTAGGATATAGGATGTATAATTTTTTTTTATTCGAAATTTTGCCAAAATTTAAACTACTATTGGTAAAAAATTATCTTCACTGGTTAATATATAAAAACAAAAATGATGTCCACAAGAGTAATTTGTACGAAAGCTGTTGACTCATCTCGTCTACTCCCATGGTTAGTTTAAAGTCAGAATAACTTTGTTAATTTTCATCCGATTTATATCAATTTTATGAAGCAATGGGACCTAATTATTACCATTTTCAGGAGATCAGTACGTCCTCTGTATATAGTTTGAAAATGCCTCTTAGTATTTTAAGCTTCTAAAAATTTGTTTTGTTTGTTTGTTTTTCATTTATTTTAAGGTATTCAATTCATTAAAATACTTTTTAAAAAACCAACACGTTATAAAAATTGAATTATTTACAATAAATCTTTACTTCACAATAAAATATTGATAACACCAATTTTTTTTGGAAAAATACAAATTACTCAAAGTGTTATAAACAAATGAAGTTCTCAGCTCTTTTTTCTTAAAAAAATCATAAAACCTACAAAAATCAATCAAAAAACACAATATATTATTACTTCTTATGTAAAAAACTGTAAACAATCGATTAAAAATGTTGATTCCTCGGAAAAATGTAAAAAGTTAATGTAAAAAAAAAGATTTTTTTATAAACAAATAAAATTTTTTTAATGTCATCAATGTCACAGAGAAAAAAATAAAAAACAGTAAGAAACTACATTTGATAATGAATCATGTGGATGAATCGGATTTTGGTCCTATGCAAAACTCTGCATAGTGCGTAAATTTTCTTGATGCTCGTTCGGGATCAAGAATCGTTCGCGATGCTCGTTCGCACGATCGCACGTTCAAGTGCGCACTGCCGCAAACTGGTGGATAAAAAACGGGCGAATAAAACAGTAATAAAGCAATTTAACAAATTAATTTAAATTATTCGATTGTCTCATTTTGAATAACATAAATTATTATTTATAAATTTGTACATTGTGTTAAACTGAAAAATTGTGTATATGATTTAGAAAAGAATGTTTAAAAAATAAAAAATTTGTTTAATTGCAAAAAAGTGAAAAAATAAAAAGTAGTGACTCAAACGGTTAAATAAACAGGAGGGTATGTAGTAGAAAAAGTAAAGTTTCATTGCTATTTTTGTTTGTTTGTTTTTTTTCAATTTTTAGCAATTAAAAAAATTTATATTTTTTTAAACATTTTTTCTAAATTATATACACAATCTTACAGTTTTACATTTTTTCTTATTCGCTGCTACTAATTAAGTAAATTATGTGCAAAAAAATTTGGAAAAATTATTTTCTTAACACGTGCACGCAGAGGACTGTTTTACCGACCTATTTAGAGTGCACAAAGTAGCACTTTTCTGCACCAGTACACAAAGTGGTACTTTACTGTACTAGAGCAGTAAAGTAATGATGTCACGTGCATTAAAGTGCTACTTTGAATACTCGTGCAAAAAATGAACTACTCTGCCCTCTCTAAATAGTTCGGTTAAAACAGTCCTCTACGTGCACTTGTTAAGAAAAATAGCGTACGCAACGAGTGCGGATAAATTGACGATTGTAATTCGTGTGATTGTCGCACTCGCTTTGCTCGTGCTAAAAATTTCACACTCGTTACAATTGCTAACTTACCGCACTTGTTGCGTAATCTACTATAGAAAGAATGATAGAATGCTGTATGAACATTTTAAGAAGCGACGTGGTGACATTAAGGGTTAATCATTATTAAAATTCAAATCAACACATTTATAAATAAAAATTTATGTTATTCAAAATGAGACAATCGAATAATTAAAATTAATTTGTTAAATTGCTTTATTACTGTTTTATTCGCCCGTTTTTTATCCACCAGTTTGCGGCAGTGCGCACTTGAACGCGAGCATCGCGTCAAGAAAATTTACGCACTATGCAGAGTTTTGCATAGGACCAAAATCCGATTCATCCACATGATTCATTATCAAATGTAGTTTCTTACTGCTTTTTATTTTTTTCTCTGTGACATTGATTACATTAATAAAATTTCACTTGTTTATTAAAATAGTATATTACTGCCTCGGGCGCCACTGCGCCCGAGGCTTGTACGATGGTTTTCTGCCCCAGGCATGAAAAATCTTTTTTTTTTAAATTAACAATAATTTTTCCGAGGATTCAACATTTTTAACCGATTGTTTACAGTTTTTTACATAAGATGTAATAATATTGTGTTTTTCGGTTGATTTTTATAGGTTTTATGATTTTTTTAAGAAAAAAAAGCTGAAAACTTCATTTGTTTATAACATTTTGAGTAATTTGTATTTTTCCAAAAAAAATTGGTGTTATCAATACTTTATTGTGAACTAAAAATTTATTGTAAATAATTCAATTTTTATAATTTGTTGGTTTTTTAGGGGACCACTTCGTAAATTTTTACTCAAATATACACTCCTCGTCAAAAAAAAGGCACACCTGAAATCTTTAAAAAATCTATTATCTTTGTACCGCTGTAACAAATTGGACGATTTTTTTTTAGAAATAAAGGGCAACTCTTTCGCTTCAAAACATATGTAGACACAAATTATTTTATACACCCCACCCCCTCTGCCCCCCGAAATCGAAGGTGACAATTTTAAGACAAAAATTGAACGAATTCAAATGTTTTTTTCTACGTTAAAACGATAAAATTTACCAAATCTGTTTACGGGATATTAAAATTTAAAGTTTTCTTAATAATTTTGAAAAAAAAATTTCATTTTTATTTTGTTATCATAATCATAATCGTTTAAAAGAATTAAAATCATTATTCGATAATATTCATTATCAAAACTTAAAAAACCAGCTAATGCAAGGGTTTCTTGTAAATGCAATTACGCCACCAAAAATTATCGTAAAAATAAACATTTTTTTCCGATTTTTCGGAAAATTGCCCTCATTTTCGACGATTTCATTCCATTATGGACCGATTCATAACATAACCTTAAAATTATATAATCAATTGGCGGTAAATTTCGAATTTAATGAATTGAATACATAAAAGTAAATTTTATATTCATTTATATTTCATTTATATATCATTTATATTTTTGTAATTACACTTAAATTTGAAATGTTAAGAATATATTAATATATAGGGGAGAGTACTCTACGTTTGCACAGTACACACGTTTACACAAATGGATTAGCTGGAAAACTTGTACAATGAAAAATTTGAAAAAATTATATATTCATTGTCTTATTATTTTGTACAAATGGCTTGAATTAGTTTGATTTCATTTGCGCTTTTTCTCTGTAGATTAAAAAATTACTTTTGCCTTGTCGAAAGTAAAATTTATGATCCAAATGACGTGTGAATTAAAATATCATAACAACATAGATAATAGAAAATTTTAACATAAATAAATAGTATGTATTATATTCTTAAAGTATCAAATGAAAAAATTGTGATACGATTAATTTTTAAAGAGTATTTTGTGATTTTCATCGACTGTGTCTTTTCTCTACGTTTGCACAGATGATATAGTAGTCACGTTCGCATGCATGAAATACATGGTCAACTTTTCGAATTCTTTTTGACGCGTGAATTTGAGGTTATATTGGCATTACGGAAGATTGCAATTATTGACATACTGTAATTTATGAATTTCTAACTAATTTGATTACTATAGTAGAAAATACTTATTATTGAGTCTATGATGTGATAAATGATTTAAAATATTGAAAATATATAAAAAATGTAAAACTTACTTTAATACCTGTGGCTTACCACAGTATTAAAGTAAGTGATCCAGAAGTTATTTTGTTCTATCTTGTTTACACGTATAGAATTTTCTCAATGTATCTATCTCCCTCGCATCAATAACGAAGTGTAATAACTTCGGTATAACCTTAAAGCTTACATTTAAGCCAATGGCGTGTAAAGAGGCTTTTTCCGAAATTTTTCTGTTAAAAAATTTAGTGACAAGTTTTTTATATTTAAATTGTTAGTAAATCCTTTTTTTCTTATTCGTGCGGTTAAAAAACCTACTTTTTCTGTTGTAATCATTTGGAAAAGTGAGTATTTTCCTATCCGAAGATAGTTGGAAAAGTAGGCACTTTTACCACTCCTCGTAAGAAAAATTATTGTACTTTACATATAGGAAAATTAGAGACTTTTGCCACTTGTAAATAATATACTACTGTAATAAAAATTTATAAAATGTCATTAATATAAATGTTTTCAGTGTACATTTGACTTCTGACGTGTTTGCATTCGATTTGTTTAAACGTTCGAACTGTTATTTAAACATCTTTTTCTATGTGTTTAACCATCTAACCAATTACAGACACGATGAGCACCACCGTGTCTCTGATTGGTTGTTAATAATTCAAACGGGAAAAACGTTCCCGGTCCAGATTAGACAAACTTCTGTTGGTGGCATAGGG
>JABFOU010000295.1:0-10316 GCA_022817745.1 Scelioninae gen. 1 sp. ZL-2020 | reverse complement strand
GATATACATATTTAATGAGATATTTACACGTGACACTTTATATACGACATCCTGTATACGGAAATTTAAATTGAAAGATGCGATCTGTAAAGTAGAACTCATAATAATTAAAAACAAATAAATAAAGTTAATAAAAATATCTATTAAAAATTTATATTTAATTAATATTTAGCCAGTAAAATTGTTGCAAAACTGTATACATTTACCAATTATATAGTGTTTACCAACTTCATTTTCTATTAACTTGCATAGTGCATTTAAAATTGAAATCAAATTCAGTCAAACGGTTCCTAATAATTCAAATTACATAACGTTGAATTATTGCTTAATATATTCCTAATGTTATTTTTTTCTATTTTGTCTATATATATACCTGTGTATTTTTATATAGTTTACCGGGATTAAAAAACACTTAAATAAAACAACTTTTGAATGGCAATTCTGTTACAATTCGATTAACGGACTCTTTAATGATTAATTATTTGTCGGTTAAAAAAAGGAAAAACACACTGCCGAACAAAAATCATGAATTTCACTTAGTGTTATTTCAACTTCGCGTATTAACTTTCTATAAACATTTACACCCATTGAAAACTAATTGTAAAGATTACATAATCGAATTGCATGAATTACCTACTAATAAAGAGTAATGCTTCAATCATCCATCAATTTGTAACAATTGTGACTATTTTTAATTAAATTAATGATTTCCAATTGTCAAAATGTTATTATGTGATACTTTTTGTATTAGTTTTTCTTATTGATGAAACATTTGGCTGTTGAAATTGTTAAGTTTTGAACTTTTAATAAATTTATATAATAAATTACAACCTAAAAATATATTTTTTATTTTCATAAAAAAAACTACAATTTACTCTAGTGAAATTTATCTTACTTTTTCTCTGGATTACCTTTACAATATAATGCATAATTTTCGCACAAATTCGAATTTTGATAATTATACCTACTTTTATGTAATTCAATTAAAATAGTTAATTTTCAATATAAGTAACCTTTATTTACTTTTATTAGTCCTTTACATTTTGCTAAAATTAACATGATACGCTCCTGAAGTTCTAAGAAACCGATAAAAAGAAGATCCAAGTTGACATTGAAATATCAGCCTTTACGTATATCATACATTTGTTAGAGGTTATGTGATACGCAGTTCTACATACGAATATAATCAGTCAGCAAACGATTGGACCAGATGCAATGAATATTTAAAAAGTGGCAAATTAGTTAACATTTAAAACAGTGGTTAATTATGAACGTGTGTAATTTTTTTTGGTTTTGTTTTGTTTTTGTTATATTCAATTGTTGTTTTTGCAATGAAATACCACGACCGAGAATTGGTAACTATTATTTTTGCAGAAATAATACATTCTGAGATAAAACTTGTATGAAATATGAACGAATGCCTTATCTCAAGTTACTTTTAAGTAATTTTGGGTAACACGAAAAAATATTTACTATTTATTTTGAAACAAAGTTAAAAAGATTCGAAAAAATTACAGTTTCAGCTACTATATTATTCATTTACAAACCAATATTTATATTTTTTATTACATAAATGATTATTCAATAACATAGTGAACATAAAATTCGCTTTTTTAAAAAAAATTAAATATAGAAAATGTTATTTTTTTTTATAAAAAACGATAATAATTTTTCAAAAGTGAATTTCATTTTTCATTTGTATATATACGAGATAAAAGATTAAATTAATATCTTTAATTTATTTTAGCAATTATTGGAGGTGGAATTGGAGGAGCTGCAGCGTCACATTTCCTAACAAAATTATTTAATGATAATTTAGAAATAGATCTTTTTGAATCAAATCAACTCGGAGGCAGATTGACTTTAGTTGATATTCAAAATAAACAATTTGAAGCTGGTGGATCAATAATACATCCTAGAAATAAATATATGAATGACTTTTTATTAATGTTAGAAGACACAGGTATATGCGAATTTTCATTCTGATTAGAAAACGTGTTAAATTCCTCTTGAAATCAAAAGTATAATCTTATAAAAAGAAGTTATATTGACACAAGTTTATTGATCTAATCCTAAGAGGATAAAATAGTCAACTATACGATATAAAACTTATCTTCTTTATAATCTTATTTAAAAATAATCCCATGTTTTGTTGTAACGACGTCGAGAAATTATAAAATATATATTCATTATGACTCTTATGCATTAACTGATCAATATGCCATTTATGTACTAAAAAAATATCATATTTAAAAAAAATACTTATTTATAAAAAATACATTTTTTTCAATTATATATATTTGATAGACCAGAAATAACGGATATAGATCTCTGAAGAGGTTCATAATTAATGAGCAAAACGCAAAAAAAAATTCTAATATTAATTATGATATATTTCTCTTATATATAATTCCTCAAGGTTACAAAAACAAAACATTGGAATATTTTTATATAACTTAGAGGGAAAATTAGATATGAAATAACACAAATAAACGATCATCTTTTTTAATTATTTTAATCATCTTATTTAAGGACATTTAGACGAAAATGTCAGAAAAGTGTCTTCTCATGAAACACCATCTGCATAAAAAAATATGGATAAATGTCTAAATGGACTAAAATTTGATAAATCATCGTTACATATTTTTAGGTTTGCGTAAAAGACCTGACATTAATATTGGACGAAGTGGGGTTTGGAATGGCGAAAAGTTTGTCTTCAAAGAAAGTGAATGGTCAATTATAACTTACTGGTCGATATTTTACCGATATGGAATTCAAGCATTTACTTTATTTAAGTAAGTTGCTATAAAAGTGATAAAGATATCCAATTATTTTCCTAAACAAATATTGTTATACTAAGGAGAAAAGAGTTACCTTTTGTTGCAAAAATAAAAAAATAAGAATATGTTGATGGAGCATATTTATTAAATTTTTCATAATTAAATATTAATTTATTATTACGAAAATTTCTACTAATAGTGAATATATGAAAGTTACTTAAATTTATATTACCAGGGTACTTCGAAAATTATCGCGACTTATAAATATAATATCATAAATTTGTCGAAAAACTTTCAAACGTATCATATGTTAATCAAATTCGTCAAGGTAATAAACAGATCACAATTACATAGAAATTTAGTTTATATGGGGAAAAGTATCAATAGACATATATTTTTTAAATAACACTGAAAAATCAAGTGTTTTATTTTAAAACATGTAACCATTTAATCTATGTTTTTTCATGAAAAATCCTTTTATTGTATGTAAATTGTTTTTAATTGAATAAGGTTTTTTCTAATAATTGAAATATTTAAACACTAGTTTTTTAAAAATTATAAGACGTTTCGAAATATAATTTTATTTCTTCATCGGTTCTACATTAACAAAAAATTACCAATACAAAAGAAAAATGTATTAAATAAATTCGTCAATTATGTATTTTTATAATTAAATTTTTTAAAAAAGTTTATGGTTAAACATTTTTATTGTTTATTGTTAATAGTTTTTTAAAACATCATTCCGGTGTTTTTAAAAGCACATAAAAAAACATTCCACGAATAAATATTTCTGCAGTGAAGTCTTCGTAACTTAATGTTGTTGTATCTGTTTTTCTTTACTTTTTATTTACTTATAAAAACCTATTAGTGACAGTATTGTGATCTGGTAATTACATACCTTTAACTTGATTATGACATTTAGTAGTTACTTATTTGAGATTACAATCAGACAAGTTCAAGTAACGTAACCATAAAGATTCAGTTATTTCAACTAAAAAGTATGTTTGTTAATGTCAAATTTTATTGTCAGTGTAATTTCCAAAGTATTTTGGATATTAAACATTTTCATTTGAAAGAATATACCATAATGAAAAATACTATTAAGTATTATTCAATCCAAATATAAATTGGACAAACACATAGATACAACAAAAAATGTGATAAAGTATAGTTTAATTTGAATATTCTTATTCACACAATTAAAGATATTACTAAATTTAATTTTTTATTAGAAGTATTGCCAAATTCTTATACACACTATGAAGACTATTTCGAATAGTATTAATTCCAATCCAATATTAGTTTTTAAAGTAATAATAGAAATAGAAAGTTTTTAAAATTTTAAAATAAATTTATTTTTAGTTGAATACAAGTTATCAATATTGATTCCTTATAAATTCAAAGAATATTCACATAACAACTTTTTCCTTCCTGAATGAAAACAGTGCTCATTTTTCTCCTTAAAAATAGAATATAAGAAATTGTTTATAACGATAAAAATCTATAACGCTTATGATAAACATCAATGTTCATATTTATATCAGAAAAAGTTCCAATATTCTACTTTAATTTGATTAGAAGATTGTATTTTTGTATATATAAATGTAAACATATAAGTAAGAAGCAATTTTTTTACATTTATTTAATAAAGATACCAACTTTATATGTATAATTTCCGAAATTGGTTTAAGTTATAACGATAAATTTACTTTCTTTGATTTCCTTATTATTATTTTTATTTAAATTTTGTCCAACATCAGATACATCAACACAATTTTAAATGATTTTGAAAACATCTATGCTCACCAAGACAAAGGATTGTCGTACGATAATGTGAATGATTTATTGGCTGCAATGAAACCAGATTTCCCGCAAATGCTGCAAAAATCCATAAAGGATCATTTGCAGGATTTAGGGTACTCCGAGAGACTGATCGATGAATTGGTTAAAACGACTCTAGTCGTCAATTATGGACAAGAAAATGACGTTCATAGTTTCGTCGGGGCCGTTTCTTTGGCCGGAGCGACTAGTGGACTTTGGTCAGTTAAAGGAGGAAATTATCAAGTACGATCCACATCCTTATACAACAAAAAAACTGTATAATTATTTTCAAAGCATTATTTTGGTGTTTGGTATATGTTTCACAATAACACAAACATTTATATGTTGATTCTAAGAGCATCCACATGGTACTTCATTTAAACAAATTATTTTTAAATTAAGATCTGATTTGATGTTAAAAGTTTTCTTTTATAAAGAAATTTTTTTTAATGTTTTAAATGATATCATTTTTAATATAAAATGTAAGGACATACTAGTTGCAATACAATAATTAGTGTAAAAATAAAAAAATTAAAAGAAGAGATGTTAAACCATAATGTTAGCCGAAATAGAATTCGTCTTTAAATTATATATATGAAGTCTTAGTTTTCACAAGTTTCAGCTAGATCTGAAATTGTCATTTGGATAGGGCAACTATTTAGTATCAAAATATACTATTCTCGACTTTACCGACTGAAATTCCATTTTTTTCTTGTTTTAATATGTTTATTTATAGCATTCATTTTATTGTACACCTATTCATGTTCCAACTTCCATACAATTTTCTTCATTTTTCTCAAGTATTTTTTTTTTTCTAATTTTACGGTGATGATTTGATGTTCACAGTAGATATCCCTATAATAGACAAAGTCCCAATAATCTTCATAAAATGCTTTATATTAAACTTTATAAGTTTGTATGAAATTAAAAAAAAAATTCAAATGTTATCCCATATAAAATATGCAAATATTTGAAATTCACTCACAATTGCATTTGTTTACTTTTTTATTTGTATTTCTTTAGATAACATTTCAAAAAATATAAATGTTATACAAAGTAAATATACTTTATTTCATTACGGCAGACAACAATTTCCAGATACCTGAAAAATTAATAACTGGGAACTCTAAAGTGAAGCTGATTCCGGCGCAAGTCGAGAAAATTCGTTACCTGGGCAAAAATGACTCAGCGCATTATGAATTGTTTTACAGAAAAAATGAACGTAATACAAAAAAATATTACATTTAAAATTATTTTTATATTTAAGGAAAGTTTTGTCTAAACACTATATATATATACAAATATTTATTCATTTATTAGTATGGCCTTAATTTTTTTCCTAATAACAACTAATTTCGTTTCTAAATGATAAAAAAATTATTATCAGATCAAATAAAGACATTTTTTAACGAATAAACCGTGCGACAAACTTTGTGAAGTTTTAAAATTTCGCGAAAAAATAAACTTTTACTTTATTTCTTTTTTAAATCAAATGTTGAGTATAGGACATAAAATTAATTAAAAGCTGTATTTAATTATGAAAACACAAATGTATCTTAAACTTTATTTTATGTTATTTTTTAATTTCAGTTTCTGAAACTTCTTTCACACCTCAAACGCAATCTAAGTAACTTGAGACGAGACTGTCCATGACAACCGAAATGTTATCCGTAAAGTAGCAAAATCTAACGAATCCTCTGGCAAAGAATATGTTCCTAGTCAAGGTATCAAAAAATAGTCAGTATTTTGAATTTAAACGATGGCAAAGTAATAAAAACACTAATTGTTAATACAGTTAATAGCAAGCAATACAAATACAGAAGATGTAGTTTGTAAAACACCAAAAACAATGATAAATAACGTACTGTTAATTCTAAATATTTTAAAATTTAAATATTCGAATTATTATCTTTTTTCGAATCTTATAATTAAAATGTTTAAATTGGCAATCCACAAAATTATTTAACTATATACTTTTCAAAATTTGGAAACATTTATGTTTTAATGACTGAATGGGTGTTATAATAATTAAAAATGACAACATAATGTCGGAAAATAAGTTTCGGTAATTAATAGCGTCAAAATTCATACTTACTAAAGTGTAAAATATATTTGTGTTGTGGAGCCATGCGTAAAGCATGTGAAATAATAGTACAAAATAAAAGTAACAGTATGCATGATTACGAGAAAATCTAAATTAAAAAGAGAATAAAATTCAAAAATGAGGATAAATTTTACTATAAATTATCAAAATTCCACCCAAATATTGATTTCAGGGTCGACATTGCAATTTGTATGCGAATTTTTTTTTTCATAATTTAGAAACGAATTTAGCTATCCCTAGGAAAAATTGTTTTAAGGTCTCGTAATATATATATATATATGTTATTTTTTTACTTTAAAAAATATATAACAATAGTGCCGCAATGAAGTCTCTATATTCTTAAACTAATATATTTCTCTTTAAAAAATCATATAAATATTGTGAATTTATATAGTTGCTCTGACAAACTCTTTCCTCAAAAAATGACATTATTTAACTTTTCTTTTCGTTCTAGTAAAAGAAAATCTTCTAAATTCAAAATACGACATAGTAATAATAGCAGCACCTCTAACAAGTGACCAAGAAAAGCAAATAGTATTTGACGATTTCCCAGAAAACGTTGAACTTTTATTTCCTGGACAATATCAAACGACAGTTGCAACTTTTGCACAAGCAACGTTAAATCCTTTACATTTTGGTCTAAAGGAACCACTCGAAAATATTCTGAGTTGCAATCCAAATAAAACTGTTATCAGTTCGATTTCCAGACTGAGTACAGTTTTTGGAGAAAAGATAGACAAGAAAAAACCCATATGGAAAATTTTCAGTCGGAAACCACTGACTCTTAAATATTTGGCAAAAATTTTTGGAAAGGTAATTTACTTTTCGCATTTATTATTACAAATTAATGTATAAATATTGATACCTAAAATTAACAAAATTTCAAATATGAAATAAAGTTGAAAATAATAAATATTTATTTCTAGATGTACGATTCCAAAGAGATTATATGGAAAGCCTACCCAAAATACTCAACCAGTGTAAGAAACGACAAATTTGTTATACATGATTTCTTATATCATGTAAACGCAATAGAATGGGCTGCAAGTGCAATGGAAATGAGCGCAATCGGTGGTAGAAATGTCGCAATATTGGCTCACAAGCATTTCCAAAATAAAAATTCCTCTCCCATTACTTCTTCTTCGGAGAAGGTAACCCCCTTCGGAGAAAGAAAATCAGAATTATAAATAGAATGTATTTCTGTTTCATAACTATACATTCTCTATTTTTATAGGATATTTAATAAAATCAGACAAAACTTGCACAAAATACATGTTTTTGAGTATAAGAACTGTAAATAAAAAAGTCGCAGTCTTATATATAAATACAGAATCGCAGTTCGTTGTTAAAAAAGCGTAATAAATAATTGTACAAAAAGTTACTGAAAATAAAGTTATACAAAAATCTTGTTCAATAATTATCGTAAACCATAGAAACTCTTTTCTTTCAAAAGTTTGAAAAAGCGTTGTGATTTTGACTGACACAATTTTGGAACCGCATGAGCGTGTGTAAGTTCGCAATTTTTGTCCCAACTAATAGGCGATTCGATTCCGAATGGACTGTACAGTTTTGTCGGAGTTCGGCCGAGCAGATCTCGAGATCTCGTCTGTGGAGTTTGCATATTTGAATTGTGACCAGGTGTAAACTGCTCATCCAATCTTTCACACCTTTTGGTCGATGACTTGAATTTCTGTAAATAAAAGAAATCCTCAAGTCAGTTGATATTTCATATCAAATTGATTCAATTCAGGTCAAAAAATATAAATTCATTGAAACCATTCACGTAATGTATTAAGAAAAATATTTATCAATGCTGAAAATATAAATTTTACATCTTCATTTTTTAGGAAAAAATAGTTTCTGTTGTTAAAATCGTCTTACATTATCTCCTGTTTTCATTAATTTTTTATTCAGGAATTTATTTTTGAAAAGTCCCTTTTATGGCTATTTATTATTAAAAAAATTCGTAGCTGTTCAGCTACGAATATTAAAAATAGTCCACAGTTCAAAACAAAACAAATTAACCTATTGAAAACCAAATAATTTTCTCAATAACTATATGTAAATGAAGAAATTATTATCTGTATTTCCAATAAAACAAATCCACAGACACTAAACATCAAAAACATTAAATAAAAAAAATGTAATATCAATAGTTATTGAAAAGGAAATTAAATAAATTTCGAAACGTCTAACTAAACAACACATACACATGCCTATTTATTAACAAAATAGTACATTATAGCCGAGGGCGCCACCGGCGCCGAGAAGTTATTTAAGTACTTTTTTGAACCGAGAATAGCGAAAAAAACCTTGGACAAAAAAGATGGTTTTTTTGTCCTCTACTTCCACCCGTCGTCCGCATTCGAGGTACGAAAACATTATTTACGAGGAACACTACCAAAATACCTCATAAACAACAAAACTGTAAAATGGTTTCGTATACGCAAATCGCCAACAAATCGATAAACACACAAGTGTGAAATCTGCGAAAAGTGTCCGCGCACAATTGTTTGCGGTCATGCATCTTCTTGAGCGCTTAATTTTTCAAGCTAAAATGGATTTAAAGAATGCAGTGCTTTCATTGGCGCGGACTTTTATTTGTACTTTCCGCAGGGCGCTGTATGTTATTTCTAATCCAGTTTATCACCTGGACGCCTGCAGCGCGTGACTGCAGGCGGGGAGACTCAGAATCCCACCTGATTTATTTCAGCCGAATTCTACAAACGAACAGATTTCGCCTGCTGATTTCATTCTGACTTTTATTTTCGGAGCAAAACTGTAGCGCTGCAGTGTTTGAATGAAATCAGCGTGAAAACAGGCAAGGCCAATTGAAATTCGGATACCGAGGGAACAAATAGATTTAGACGTTACAACACGAAGAAACACAGAAGCTCGCAACCTTACTTGAATGAAATTTCACAAATTTAATTACTGGTGAAATATGTACCTTGAAATGCACTGGATATAAAAGAGCTGCAAAATCAGTCTTTTTTAAAGGATAAATGGATAAATTTATATGGAAATTTAGGATGAAAAAAAGACTTTAAAATTGTTACAAAATGTTAATAGAAATTATGCAAAATTTTGTTAAATGTTTGTAAAGTTTTATATTGATGACAAGGATAACTGGAGAAAATTGTTACGAATTTATTTGCTGTCTGTAATCATACTGAATTTTTGATTCTACGATATAGCTTCATTAAAATGAAAGAATAATTTACATTGGAAATATTTGTGGCTCTTAATTTTCTGCTGTTTCTTGTTAACGTTTTAAATTCATTTAGAAATGGATGAGTTTGTAGAGAATAAATTGAAAGCTTGTGGAATTGGGAAAGATGATAATTTATATCGGCTTTTATTTACATAATTAACATAATTTTCATAATAACACAGATACATGGTGTATGCTGCGTCAGTACACAATCATTTGTATTATGAATCAAAGATAAAGGTAATTCAATAAATTGAAACATTTTTTGTTATTAAATTAACTTGAAATCATTCATTTCTATATTAAAAGTATATTTCAATTATTAAATCGTTTATTTTTTACACAAATATGAAACCATTAAGTGTATCAAAGGCGGTTTTTCGCTATTCCAAGCTTG
>JABFOU010000294.1:0-10316 GCA_022817745.1 Scelioninae gen. 1 sp. ZL-2020 | reverse complement strand
TAAGAAACCCGTATCGTAAATCATCCGCAACGCTCGACGGTTCGGCAACAAGGTGTTGAACATGTGTTCACATTGCGTACGGGAAATTTCTTATTTTTTAAGAAAGGCGCTCTTTTGTGTATAAAAACGTTTTTAGTTAACAACGAAGTTACTTTCTCGAAGAGTCATAAATTCTACATTCATCAGCCTGAAATTATTATACAAACTATGCGCAGTGTATATAGATAATATTAAGTTTTTTTTTAAAAATCGTTAAAATGAAAAAGAACAGATTGTATTTTAGATCTTACTACCTTGACATACCGAATTCAAAGGACTTTATTCCTTCTATATTTTACCTTTTACGCTTAGAAGATATATTTTGATTAAAAATTTTATTACATTGCTTTAAACTAAGATGTGTCCCAAATTATTATAATAGATTAAATATAAATGCATGCTTTATACTACGTTACAGTTTCTCGATGAAACAGGCAATATACATACACAAACATTTGGCGATCCTGCCAGGATTGAGGACGAGTCTGCTTCTCAACCTGGAAATGTTAGAGAATTGATTTCATCTGGAAAAGGGAAATATAACTCGTTCTGAATTATCGCTTCTATTGCTTCGCTAGTTGAGTGCATATCGTTAAAAAAAAACCCCCATACATTTTGTTCCGTATTTGAGCAATAGTTGTAACGTGAACAAAACCGTGAAAATTCGTTAACCACGTGTGTGAGAAACTCCGCATCTAGCTTGGGAGTAGGTGTGAGAAAGACAGT
This sequence comes from Scelioninae gen. 1 sp. ZL-2020, assembly GCA_022817745.1. Lineage (NCBI taxonomy): Eukaryota > Metazoa > Arthropoda > Insecta > Hymenoptera > Scelionidae > Scelioninae gen. 1 sp. ZL-2020. The sequence goes on along the minus strand of JABFOU010000294.1, from coordinate 9,551 downwards.
GACGGTATCGCGTTCTCACTCTCGCGACGTGCTCACGCTGCTAGAAGTGCTCCACAAAGTTTGCAACAAGATTGTGCGCAGCTCGCAGGCGCACCCCCTCTACGGCATCTCCACGCGGCAAGAGCGTACTCGCATAACAAGCTCAGCAATCGAAGCTACCACTCCTTCGCTGCTAACAGCTACTTCCCGCTCTCTTCACTGAATCTAGAGCTGAATCGACTCCCGAGCGCTCCGCTCTCGGAGCCGCGCTGCAATCCCGTCAAACATCTAGCTGATGCGGTATTTGGAAAACGGCTGCTTATTCTGGCTTGATATTGAACTGGATACACAACTTCGTTGTACTTCTCTTAATGTATTCTAGCATATGATCTGTCCCGCATACATACAATTCGCGATGAGTTAGTTCAACCTGGCGACTTAACTCGATATGAAGTATTTTTATCACCATGGAATATACTTTATATTTCTACAATAATTGATGTCGGATCAAGGTGACTCCGATACATCAAGCAACCTTTCAGTTCTATCAGTTGAGACTACTGTGTCTGCAACTGAAATCAGTCCCGATACCTTGGATTCACCAATCACGATGTCGTCTCCACCTAAGCACCTAGTAATCACTGAACTAATTGCTCAACAAGAGTGAACATTCGGTTCTATTGTCCGTACCTACAATTCATTAAAGCCTGATGATTCACCTGCTAAGGCTAGTGTGTGTCTTGATTATATTCGCACTAACTGGCACTGATGCTGCGATCTTAATGACCAGATCGAACGTTCCGTTACACCAGCTGATCGAGACAACTATCCTTACCTCCACGAGCAATGGCTTGAATCCAATGAGCTGCAATATCTAGACATGATAGGTATGCTTCAAGATATTTTTTCCACCATTGCACATGCAACGTCCACTCCCACGAGAAACACTTCAGACACGTCTCATCCAGATTTATCAGGACAGAATCTACGTCTCGCCAAGCTGCCACGAATGTCTCTTCCTCGCTTCTCTGGATCTATCAACGCCTGGCCTACGTTTCGTGATTACTTCACATCGCTTATAATTAAAGATAACTCTTATGATGATCTACAGAGATTACATTACCTTATGTCGAGTCTCGATGGTGAAGCCGCGCTAGTTTTACGCAATGTTCCGGTAATAGCTAGTAGTTTCGCTGATGCATGGCAATCGCTCCATGATCGGTATGGTAGTAAACGTAAATTGATATTTTCACATTTAGATTCAATTTTTTCATTAAGTTCACTAACTCGAGAATCGGCATCTGGATTACGCACTCTGTTAGATACTGTAAAAGGTGCTCTCAATGCATTGAAACAATTAGATTGTCCAGTTGAGCATTGGACTTGTATTCTTGTTTATATTATTACAGACAAATTAGATCCTTCAACTCGAAAAGATTGGGAGTTTTCGCTCAAAAAACATAAAGATGTTCCGACATTTTCCGAAATAGAGGAATTTTTAGTATCGCAAATTGATGCGCTAGATTCATTGCGTTCTGCAAATAACAATGTTTCGAGCAAAAAATCTCAATTAAACAAGTCAGCTTCCGTACAAGCTCATCACACGACGACGACAACAGTATCTTCATGTGTTATATGTTCACAGAATCACTCTATCTATAAATGTCCAGTCTTGTTGAATACACATGTATCGTCTCGTTTTGATATAATTAAAAAACATAAACTATGTTCAAATTGCTTGAGTTCCAAGCACTTTCTCGCTCAGTGTGGTAGTACGAAGACATGTTCACACTGCAAACGTAAACATCATTCGCTACTTCATAATCCAAATTATGGAAAGCGAGCACAAGCGATTACGACCAATAGCACGCCAGCCTCATCGGTCACGAGTTCCACTAACTCTCCGAATCTTAATGTATCGTCTCATTTTGCCGCGAGTTTAAAGCCATCGCACATTATATTGGCCTCGTCGTGGGTAATAATCTCTTGTGCTTCACAACGACAACTTAAAGTCCGCGCATTACTAGATCCCGGTTCCACAAACACATTTATCACCACTGAGCTCGCAAATGCTCTGGGTGTAAAAACTTACAGTGTAAATGCGTCATTAAATGTTATTGCAGGTGCTGCCGCTGGACACATCAGTCGTGCCGCTCCAATCACCATCGGTCCAATTGATAATAGCTCGGTCCTATTATCAACTGATGCATTTATTCTACCAACGCTTACAACTTATGTTCCGAACTTTCAATTTCCGATAAATCATTGGACTCACCTGAATGGTCTAAATCTCGCCGATCCAGATCCCACAAGTTCTACGCCATTTCATATCGTCATTGGTGCCGATATCTATCCCTATGTATTACGTGAAGGTATACGCAAAGGTACCGTCAACCAACCTGTCGCTCAAGACACTATCTTTGGTTGGATTCTCTTGGGAAACGTACAACCCCCACGCGAAGTTTCTAGCTTACATATTCATGCTCATCATGCTCAAAGTTTCCGCTCACTAGAAACTTCTATTCAAAAGTTTTGGGAGGTTGAAGAATGTCGCCCCACTATTTTGCTCTCGCATGCCGATAAACAATGTGAAGATCATTTTCGTCAAACTCACTCACGCCTACCAGATGGTCGATATATGGTCCGTATCCCATTTCGGTCAGGTCCCCCCATTGACATCGGTGAGTCTCGAAACCGTGCCGTTAAGCTATTGATGAACGTAGAACGGCGCTTGACAAACAAGCCAGAAGAATCCGCTCTCTATGCTCAATTTATGAAAGAGTATGAAGAAATGAGTCACATGCGTCGTATTAACCCATTTCCCATCTCTGGACAGGTGATCTATCTCCCTCACCATCCAGTGATCAAAGTCTCGAGCACTACTACCAAGTTAAGAGTAGTGTTCAATGCCTCCTCTGCAACTTCAAATAATAAGTCATTAAACGATCATCAATTCATTGGTCCTAAGTTGCAGAAGGATTTACCACTAATAATCACTCGTTGGCGATCTCATAAGTTCGTTTATACCGCGGACATAGAAAAAATGTACCGTCAGATTCTAATTGATGAACGCGATCGTGACTATCAAAGAATCTTATGGCGTGATCCAGTCTCGACAGAAGTCATTGATTATCAACTCCTTACCGTCACGTACGGTACTGCTAGCGCCCCATTTCTAGCTCTTCGCGTCCTGCAACAGCTCGCTGAAGACGAAGGTCATGATTTCCCGCTTGCTCATCCGATCGTCAAAGATAATTTGTATGTTGACGATTGTCTATTTGGTGCTGACGATATGGTCTCGATTCGTCAGATGAGAGACCAGCTCATCGTGATGTTACGTCGTGGAGGTTTTGAACTTCGAAAGTGGGCGAGCAACAAGGTCGATCTTCTCAATGATCTTGACCCCGCAAATCACGGTCTCGCCTGTGATAAAGTGCTCCAAGATGACGAAAGTCTCAAAATATTAGGTCTTCACTGGTCACCGTCATCTGACACTTACTCATTTGCTGTGAACAAAACAGAAATTACCGAATTCACAAAACGCAAGGTTTTGTCTATTATCGCCAAGCTATTTGATCCTCTAGGATTTCTAGCCCCTGTAATAGTGTCTGCAAAGATATTTATGCAAAAGTTATGGTCTGAAAAGCTAGACTGGGACGTTCCGCTTCCCGACTCACTTCTCAACTCATGGGCTAATTATTATGACTCATTATCTCTCCTTAATGGAATCTCAATCCCGCGCTGGACTGGTCAAAGTCCAGACAATACCAGCGTCACGCTGCATGGCTTTGCCGACGCATCAACAGCTGCTTACGCTGCAGTTGTCTACCTCAGAGTTGTCACGGTATCTCAAGAGGTAAAAATAACTCTTATTGAGAGCAAAACTCGAGTTGCTCCACTTAAACAGTTGACTGTCCCGAGACTTGAACTGTGTGCTGCTACACTATTGTCAAAATTACTCACTAACGTGCGCAATGCACCAGAATATTCAACTGTCCCGTATTTTTGCTGGACGGACTCCACAGTCGTTCTTCATTGGATAATAAATCCATCCTCCAAATGGCCGGTGTTTGTGGCAAACAGAGTATCAGAAATTCACTCTAATGTTCCGAATGGCTTATGGCATCATGTGAAGAGTGAAGATAATCCTGCAGATCTCGCATCTCGTGGCATACCTGCCTCCCACTTGCTAAATAACTCACTCTGGCTGCACGGCCCATCATGGCTAAATTATACAAAAGAGAATTGGCCACTAGCAATGCCAGATTCATTTGATAACTCTGGCATTGAAAGTTCCGTCATCTTACACTCTGTGACGTCAGAACCTCTAGGTGGCCTTTCATTGGGAGATCGGTTCTCATCTTGGATATCACTGTTGAGAATTACAGCACTCATGTCTCGTTGGTCCCCTCACTCAAAATTTCACAATAATATATCACAACCAATTTCCGCCGAAGAAATTCACGATAGTCGTATCAGATGGCTCCGACTTCTACAGACCAATCAATTCCCAAGAGAAATCGAAAACTTACGTGACAATAAATCCGTGGACAAACAAAGCCCCCTCAAGTCCTTATACCCAATGCTTGATGATAACGGACTTATCAGAGTCGGCGGGCGACTGGATAAAGCGCTAGTCCCGTACAACGCAAGGCATCCAGTGATCCTGAAGAATCATCATATCACAAAACTTATTGTGCGCTATGCACATGAAAAAACCCTACATGGCGGCATTACGCTTACTTTAAAGTTCCTTCGTGATGAGTTTTGGATCATTCAGGCTAAAAAACTTATTAAATCCATAATCTTTCACTGCACGATATGCGCTCGTGTTCGCGCCGAATTAAGTTGTACTATCATGGGTCCATTACCATCAGTTCGAATCAACCGTACCGAACGGCCATTCTTACAATGTGGTCTCGATTATGCCGGACCCCTACAAGTTCGAATGGCGGGCGGTCGCGGTATAAAGTCTCATCCCGCTTACATCGCGATTTTCGTCTGTATGACGATTAAAGCCGTACATTTAGAAGTAGTTAGCGATTACACAACTGATGCCTTCCTGGCAGCACTTAGCAGATTCTGCTCTCGTCGCGGTCTGCCACATACATTATATAGTGATCGCGGGACAAACTTCCAAGGCGCTGCGACAGAATTGAAACAAGCCTTCATTCGCGCTGTATCGGATGATCGCGTCAAGCAACGTCTCGCATCAGACGAGATCTCATGGTCATTTATCCCACCCGCTTCTCCACATTTCGGTGGATTGTGGGAAGCTGGTGTTCGAAGTACTAAGTACCATTTGAAACGAGTCTTGCGTACAAAGACACCCACTTTTGAAGAACTCGGCACATTATTATGTAACATAGAGGCTTGTCTCAACTCTCGTCCACTCGGAGCTCTATCGGACGATATAGAAAGTCTCGATGTACTCACCCCTGCACATTTTCTTATCGGTGGCTCACTTACTGCGATTCCTCGCGCACCATTGCTAAACATGAATACTAATCGTCTGTCTCGTTGGCAACAACTTCAACAAATGTTAGAACAATTTTGGCACCTTTGGGCCAATGACTATGTACGTTCGCTCCAACACCGCACAAAATGGCAATACCGATCACGACCCATACGTGTGGGCCAAGTAGTCCTTGTATGTAATCCAAATCTTCCGCCTATGAAATGGGACTTAGCTCGAGTCATACGTTGCCACCCTGGAGATGACGGCCAGACGCGCGTCGTCACTATTCGTACCGCTACCGGCGAGTTCGTTCGTCCTATCACTAAAATAGCATTGTTACCGATCGAACTACAAGATAATGATGAATCTACCGCCACATAATGAAAGAATTGTTCATTAATTCTATGTATATTATATTGCAAATACTATGCACACTATGACTGTATAAATGTTATTCGCTCCCGCTCACGCTTAAATCGTTGCGATCCCGAGTATCGCAAGGCGGGCGGTATGTTAAAGTATGTAACTGTTCTGATATTAATTTTCTAAATGCTTCAATTATAATTTCTAAATTCAATTTATGTATTTTTATTTTATGTAATTCAATTGTTCTATCAAAATATTTCTATCTTTATCTTGCTAATTTCGCTGCGGCTCTACACTATACCGCACTTATATGTATACGTACACATACTTATGTACCGCGCCTATCATAATAGGAAACGGTTCTTTTTCGAATTCGACGGAGTCGGTTTTTGATAAGTCTACGCGCCGCACGTTATTGTCCCCCCGCGGATTCTCGTCGCAAGAGAGAATTCAACGTGCGTAATTGGCTATTTATATTGTTAAATTTGTACACAGTCTTTACGCAATTAATAAATAAAGTTTTTTTTTGTGTCGTTAAAATTCGCGTGTGTTTTTCTGTACACTTTCAATATTGTTCCGGTTTTCCAACGATTTGCCATTAGGCAATATACATACACAATCAAATATAAATTCAATCTTTTGAAAGAAATTGATATTAATAATATTTTTATTTTGTAGACAAGCAGCGACGAAAAAACAGTTGGAACAACTTAAATCAGAAGATGCAAGTTTAGAAAATATATTAGAAGGAAATGGTTTAATTTTCAATATTAAGATACTTGAAAATCAAAGAATGGATGAAAAAGGATTTGACAAAGATGAACAAGGTATAATTTGATTGAAAATAATGAATAGTTTACTCAATGTGTAACTTTTAATAAATATTATTGAATGTGGTATATTTAATTTCCACTTTTTTGTACAGAACGGGAAAAAATTTCCAAAATAGATATGTCCCAAAGACGAATTTATGGCAGTATGTCTGGACGACAACGTATAGATAGAAACGATAGTGCTGAATCACTAGATAGTGATACCGATTTACTTATTGATGGTGAAGATGACGACGATGAAGACGATGATGATGATGATGATGACAATGTTCATGAGGATGTGCTTTTGAAAAACCCTTCTAAGCCTAACAATTTTGAAGCAAAAATTGGTCCTGAGAAATGTCCTGTTAATAAAACAGAAAATTACGACGAGGATTTTTGATTGTTTTATTTTTGTTTTTTTTTTACAATAAAATAATCAAAATTAATCCTTTTTGTTTATAAAATAAAGAATATAATCACACGAAATGATCTTATAAAAGAGAAAGTGTTCTTCTATAACTCATTTTTTGATACCTTTATAAAGTTAATTATAACTAGATTTCGAATTTAGACAGAAAAAAGTTCACTGCCTTGATTTTTGTTAATGAAAACAAGGGAACTTAATAAAGCCATTTTTAATATTATCATTTTTGCTTTTTTTGTTCCGATTTGTCTTTATTTTTTTTTGTTCTAGTTTATAAATATATGCTTTTTGCTATTTCATTTCACTTACTGGATCTGCGTTATTCAATCTTCTCAATAACTTTGGTACAAGTGTATTTAGTTATTTCAGAATGTCCCCCATCTCACTAGTAGAACCTGTTATGGGGAATTGTAAAGCCAAGCACAATTTCAGTCACTTAAGATACGATTTGATATTGAAATATATAATAAAGATATTGGATTAAATCTTTTTGCTAAAAATTTGTTTTTTATGTACAAGAAAAGGAGTAAAATTAAGAAAAATAAGTTAAAAATAACTTGCAATAAAACAATTTAAATGCACATCTTAAATCAACTATTTGAATATTTTTATATTATATAACAGTGAAGGTAAAATACTATATAATAAGAATGAAAATATGTAAGGCTATTTAACAAGATATGTGTCGTGTAATAAAAAATTTAATTTTTTTAAAACACTATTTTCGTTTATTTTACAATAAAATTTATTTACTTATACATTTGAACTTAACTTTAACTTAGGATATTACGTTCGCGAATTTCATGCGGAGCTTCGATCGCGTTGTGATATGACGTATATGCCACTTCACCTGTGCACGTAAGCACAACGTATATAAGAAAGGGTATATGATTATACCCTTAATTTGAGACCGTCGTCTCCGTTTATTGAGACTGAATAATCTCAAGAATTTCGTATTGAGACCAAAGTCTCCGTATTGGTGAAGTGGCCGGTTCGAGCTCTTACCGATAAGTGTTTTCAGCGGACGTTTTTGTACGCCCTGTTGCCGAGTCCAAAACGTGCCCCAGTAGTGGGGTGTGATTCTATGAATCCGAATTGTATAAATTTTTATGTCACTAATATTCGTCGAATATTTACGAAGTCGTAAACAGACACGTGGTGTCAAATTACAGATTTGTACAGGGTTTTCCCGTAGCCTAAAGCAATCTGTTTTTCGTCAAGTTTGTTTGTTTTACACGACGCAATCGAGACTCGTATTTCGACGCGATGAGGCTCATTCCTTTTATGCTTAAGTTAAACAATAACGACGTTGTGATCCTTTCTGTTTCTACAAAACATACTCCCCCCCCTTGAGAGGGTACGGATCAAAATTCACATAAACTGTCATCTTAACCTAACGAGAAATATAAATGCTATTATTTCATATATCTAGGTTTATTCTAATATACTAGGTTAAAATTTTCCCTTTATCGAAAAGCGGTGAATTTCGTTTCTGTATTTTCCTCCTTTAATAATATAATGATTACAAAATAAGGAAATTCTAATTTTTAAAAGGGAGAGGACAAAGTAATTCTCAGGAGGCTTGAACGTTGAACTGGCTGTTTTAACAGTCACGGTCCGAGTTATGCCATCTTTACCGGGGTGCAACTTGATAATATGTGCGAGCGGCCAGTGCGAGGGGCACCTTTGTCCTTTATTAGTACTATCATGCCCTCCTTCAATTTGACTCCATCTTTCAGCCATTTTCGTCGTGTTTGAAGCTCGTTTGGATATTTCAGTCGCCAACGGGACCAAAAGGCGTATTTTTACTAGATGTTGCCAACAAGAAAGTCTGTTTGATGGAACATCAAGCAAATTATTTTCGGGCAAGTTTTTCAATAGTTCGCCTATCAAGTAATGCGCAGGTTTAAGCGCAAGCAGATTGTTTGGTTCCGAAGGATTTATTGGCCTCGAATTTACTATCCCTTCGATTTCGGTTGTTAACGTTTCGAATTGTTCGTATGTTAATAATAAGTCACCGATTACGCGTTTCAGGTGATAACCTGAATATTCCAACAGTAGATTTCCATAATCCTCCGAAATGAGGAGCGAGTGGCGGATTAAAACGCCAGGTTATTCTGTTTTTCAAAGCAAATTGGTTGATATTGTCTTTGTGCGTTTCCGACTGCATGAGCGCATGTAATTCTCGTAGTCGATTGTTAGTGCTACTATAATTTAATCCATTATCGGAATAGACCGCGTCTGCATCGTGAGTCGGAAGACCGATTCCGTGGCCCATTTCGCCTCATCACATCACGTTTTTGACATAACCTCAAAAAACTGCAAAAATAAAGATTTCTGACCCGGAGGTCAGACCATGTTTACTATATGTTTTTGGGGTCGTTGAAACAGAATCTGAAGTCTATTTAACATCATCATATGAGGTTTTAGACATAACCTCAAAAAAGGTTTTTAACATAAGCAAAAGAATTGCAAAAATGAAGATTATTTCGGACCCAGGGGTCAGACC
>JABFOU010000293.1:0-10335 GCA_022817745.1 Scelioninae gen. 1 sp. ZL-2020 | reverse complement strand
ATAACCGATTCATTAACAGTTGTAAATTAAATTAAGTTTTGGTCATAACCGATTCATTAACAGTTGTAAATTAAATTAAGTTTTGGTAATAACCGATTCACGAACAGTTGTAAATTATATTACAAATCAGTGTAAAATTCATTTAAAAGAATAAATAAACAATTAATAAACAAAACAATTTTTTTTTATTAAGTTCAACCACGAGCTATAACAGTGGTGACAGCTAATTGTGGGATTCGTGTGTGAAACAATTTTAAAGATACATTTATAATTGCTATTTCTACTTTGGAATTTTGAAGAGGCTATTTATATAACTGTAAAAACATCTCAGTTATAGTGACTGTTAGACATTAACATTTTCAACTAAATAATAGCAGTGCTAATTATCCAAAGAGTGTAAACCTGCGGAACTGGCTGTGACTCATAATCAAGTTAAATTGTATCAACAAAACGAATCCCTCGAACCGCCCAAAATTGGTCTTGAACGTGGTCGAGTTTGCCAAGCAGATTCCTGTTTCCCTGCCGAGCTTGCTGATCTACTGGACCTGGTGACACGCTGCCAATCCAACAAAAAGAAGAAGAAAAACATTAATTCAACGGAAATTTTCATTCAACGAACATCAATCCAACGAAATCAACCAATTCTTGAACGTCATTTTTACTAGAGTTCGTCCTATCTTCAATTTCACCATGTTTTCAAATATTTTTATAATGTAAGCTGTAGCATATTTCTATTCTAACTTTATAATTGTGACAATTGATATTTCCACTGAAATAACGTTGATTTTATGACAATAAACTTTTACCTATTTTTGTGACTGAAATTGTAACAAAAAAATACTAATTTTCAATATTCTAATTTGAACAAATACATAAACATTTATTTATCATTATTCTCTGCAAACATATAAGTAAACGTTTTCTTATTATAATTCAATAGTATACTTCTCTTTTATAACAACAATTTACATTTATATCCACTAAAAATATTACAATTATGAAAATTATATCATTATTTATTTATTAATATTAATTGAATTTATGCAATTAAATGTTCCAACATTATAATTTATTTTATGTTTAAATGAGGAATATCATTATTAATTTACCATTATCAGTATATTCAGACTTATAGGATTAACATATCAAGTGGCAAATTTGGTCAAGTGAATATATAAGTAGTATCCGAATAATTACTTATTACGGAACAATTAATGGAAATAACTCTTGTCACATCATTGTTTTATCCATTCTAGCCATTAATTATACACAAAATGTTGTATATTACTGTATGCTAAAATTATAATTTCATTATTACGAATATTATTTTGCGATTAACTGTTCGGTTTACTAATCGAGGTTGTATGGCTACCAATTAATTAGCCTTTGTTCACAACAATTTAGATGCTATCTCTGATTAAGATTTATACAAATTCTAATGTCCAATAACGAAGTCGAACAATTAGAATCATCTCTAGCAAATTTAAATATCGGGAAAATGGCTCAAAGCGAAAATAATGTTACCCTTAAAATTGCTTTAGATTGTGTTCAACGTTTTGATGGTTCTCACAATAACGTACGCGATTTTATCAAATCCGTGAAAACTGCACGAAAATTAATTCCTAACTTTCCTGAAAATACATTCATTCAATTAGTATTAACAAGATTGCAAGGTCGGGCTTCTCTCGCCTTTGGCGAGCGCGAGTTCAATAACCTAAATTTACTATATACAGAACTTTTACAATTTTTTGGTGATTTCAAATCGTCATCGTCTTTGCTATCTGAAATATCGAATATCCGCCAGGAACACGATGAAACTGTGGCAGCATATGGCTGCCGCATACTAGAATTATTAAGCCTCCTTAAGGAGCGTATACAGGCAGAGTGTAATGACGTAGTCATGGCCGAGGTATTAAGTCAGTACCATCAAAACACGGCGATAAAAAATTTCGTTCGCGGTCTGAAGAGACAGATAGAGCAGAGGATGACCTCCGCTGCTCCTACGTCTATACAGAGGGCGATCGATCTTGCACGCCAAATTGAGTCTGATGTACTCGAGATCAACAGAGTACATGGTGCGTCCAACTCAAATGCACCAATCTCCTACGGCATAAATGTCTCTAGACAATCCTGTACCTATTGCGGGCTCTCTAACCATATAGAAAGCGCGTGTTTTAAAAAGCAAAGACATAATACATTAAACTCATCTCGCGCCAATTACAGTAGCCCAGACAACTCTCGCAACCTAGCTAATACAAACAGTAATTTAAATTCACGCAATGTAACACAATCAAGCAATTCCGAGAACACATGTCGTTATTGCAAAAATGAAGGACATAGCATCAAGGATTGTGAAAGGTTAAAAACTAAAGAGATACGTAATCAGGCTCATTTGAATGCCCAAAGACAAAATTCACCATCGACGTCGGGAAACTAACTCCGGCCCCTGTCACATCGCCGACGGGGGCTGAAAACAAAACAATTGATTCAGCGATAAATAAACGGATTCTGAATTTTAGCAATGACCCGCAATACGATTCCGATTCTTTAGGAAACCCAGAAACAGGATGCAAACCACCATTCATTCTGGTTGATTGTACGGATTTGGAGTTAAGGTCAGGTGCATTCATGTTAGATTCCGGTGCTGAAATTAATATTGTTAGGTTAGAATGTCTCTCTCTCGACGCGATACGTAGAATTGACGACTCCAAAGAAATTTCGGTTAAGGGTATTACAACGGGCGTCCTTGAAACAGTAGGGACAATTGAATTGTCCATTTGCGGCGCATTCGCGGAGTTTCACGTTGTCAGAAATTTACAATCCATTAGTGGAGACGGACTATTAGGATCACACTTTTTCTCCGATTTCCGAGTAATAATCGATTATAACAATCGTCTGTTGAAATATAACGGCATTGAAATTCCATTTTTAGAAGACGAACTTACCGTTTATTTGGACCCACGCAAACGAGTCCAAGTAAATCTACCGGTATTTGAAACTAATCTGGAAGAAGGTTATGTTCCATTAATCCATACTAAAAAGGGAATTTATGGTGGTAACTGTGTGGTTACCGTTAAAAATAACAAGTGCAATCTCTTCCTCGTTAATACAACAGACGAAATTCAAAAAGTGACATTACCCAAATTACGAGTTATGTCCTTCGAAAAAATTGAATCCGCCTCTGACCTCCAAAATTTAAATTCAGTACCTCAAAATAAGATCAATGATATGGAACAAAGATTTCAAAATTTGACTCCCCTTTTGCGCCTAGACCATCTTAATGTAGAAGAAAGGTTACACGTCGAAAATTTAATTAGAGCCAATGCTGATGTTTTTCACATACCCGGCGAGCCGCTCAACAAAACAAATGTAACTACTCACAAAATTCTCACAAAAACAGATTTCCCTATACACACAAAGCAATACCGGTTTCCTCCTATTCATAGGCAAGAAATCGATCGGCAAGTGGGCGATCTGTTAAACCAGGGAATAATTCAAAATTCTGATTCACCATATAACTCCCCTATATGGATCGTCCCGAAAAAGAACGATTCACACGGGAACAAACGTTGGCGTCTTGTGGTAGATTTTCGTCGGTTGAACGACATAACTATCGGAGACAGTTATCCCTTGCCCAATATAACTGAAATATTGGACCAGCTTGGTGGGGCCAAATACTTCTCAGTTTTTGACCTTGCAAGTGGGTTCCATCAAATTCCGATGGATGCCGACGATGCACCAAAAACCGCGTTTTCCACTCCGTATGGCCATTTTGAATACAGACGAATGCCCTTCGGACTGCGAAACGCGCCATCACGCTTCCAGCGGTTAATGGATCAGGTATTAACAGGGTTACAAGGCTTAGAATTATTCGTCTATCTAGACGACATTGTAGTGTATGCCTCCTCGTTGAAAGAGCATGAAGTCAAGCTAGAGAGATTATTTAAGCGCCTTAGGGACGCAAACCTCTCTCTGCAGCCCGACAAATGTGAGTTTCTCCGGAAAGAAGTCATATATTTAGGCCATATTTTGTCAGAAGACGGAGTTCGACCGGATAATGAAAAAATTAAAGCAATTCAAAATTTCCCTCGTCCATCAAATGTCACACAAATTAAATCATTCCTAGGGCTTGCAGGATATTATCGTAAATTTGTGCGAGATTTTAGTAAAATTGCGCAGCCCATGAGGAAATTGGAGAAGAAAGATGAACCATTTATCTGGGGCGCAGAGCAAGAATTGGCCTTCGAGACCTTAAAGTTAGCTTTAGTATCGAAACCAATATTGCAATTCCCAAATTTTGAGAAGGAATTCATTTTAACAACAGACGCTTCAAATTATGCAATCGGATCGGTTCTCAGCCAAGGCGAAATTGGTTCTGATTTACCTGTAGCTTACTACTCGCAATCGTTAGGTAAAGCGGAGCGTAACTATAGTACTATTGAAAAGGAATGCTATTCGATAGTTGAATCAATTAAGCATTTTCGTCCATACCTGTACGGGAAATTTTTCACAATAGTTACGGATCATCGTCCCTTAGTCTGGCTGAATTCCGTTAAAGACCCCTCTTCCAAATTGGTAAGATGGCGGTTGCAATTAAGTGAGTATGATTTCAAAATTATTTACAAACCCGGGAAATCCAATCACGTCGCGGATTCATTATCTCGAAATCCAGTTGACGTAAATCTCTTCCCAATTAGTTCCAAACGACCGCATAATTCTTCTGATACAACTTCATGCGGGTCCCCTCCGAACAAGGTTGTAATACTTCCTCCCTTAGGGCAGGAAACGTATTACGACGCATCCGAGTCGGAAACTGAAAATACAATAAAAAATAAAAAGAATCGTCGAACCGACAAGGTTCAATTACCTGAAGCATTCGTAGATCCTGAGCTCTCGATTCCCGGCCCATCTGGAATTGGTGCGGAGGTTAGCCGTCCGTACTCCGATTCCAGAATGAGCACATCTTCCAATGAAGAAATTTTTGTAGAACCAGATCTCAATTTAGGCTTCACCGAACATATGGAATGTGACTTTGATTCCCCTGCTCCAATTCATGAACAAATTCCTGCTAAAATAAAAAATTTTGATCCACCTGCCCCTATGGACATTGGATCGTCCCAAAATTCAGACGAAGAGATGATCTCTCCTCCTACCAGACCTGCAAAGAAATTTACCGTCCTTCCGGAAAACATAGAAAATTTGGTCGAACAATTGAAACGAGATATTCCACAACCCAGGCGACAGAAGAAAACAAAACAAAACATTTCAGATGACGAAGTCGCCGATGTAAGAGAAACCCCGGACCACCTCATTAATCAAAAAGGGCCTTACGCCATAGTGCTAAGCACAGATTGTGACCCAATTTCTGAGGTAGGTCGACATTTTGGAAGGAAAGGACATTTGGAAGAATTAGATGGAAGCTCTGGTAAAGTTTCCGAAGTCTTTATCAGTAACAATAACAATAAGAAGACCTTCGGCATTCTAATAAAGGAGGGCACGAACCCCAATTTAAAACAATGGAAAAAGGCAATTAAGACACTTAGACTCGCTGTAGAATGTCAAAGAGAATCTAAGATATATATTTCCAAAAACGATTTTAATGAAACAAAAATATCTTGGCTAAAAACAAAACAATTAATCCATTCCGTATTTGCTGGCTCACAAATTCAGGTTGTAATTTGTAATGGAAGTGTGGTTACACCAGACCCCTCTGACATACCGATCATAATTATGGAAAACCATGCTCCTCCTACAGGTGGTCATAAGGGTATGGACAAAACCTACGCACGTATCAAACAAAATTACAGTTGGCGTGGTATGAAGCAGCAAATTGAGGATTTTGTAGCTTCCTGTGAATCCTGTCAAAGGAAGAAAATCGATAGAAATAATAGGAAAAACCCAATGATAATCACAGATACAGCGAAAGACGCATTTGACAAAGTAGCATTAGACATTGTGGGCAGATTGCCTAAGACTCACAATGGCTACGAGTATATTTTAACCATGCAGGACACACTAACAAAATACGTTGTGGCCGTACCCTTAGTTGACACTGACTCAGTATCCGTGGCTAACGCATTCGCGCGCCACTTCGTAACCCATTTCGGTTGTCCAAAGGCAATTCTAACAGACCAAGGTACAAATTTTATGAGTTCAGTAATGAAGAGATTAGCTAAGGTTTTCAAAATCAAACAATTCAGAACATCCGCGTATAGACCACAGAGTAATGGCGGATTAGAGAGAAGTCATGCTGTTCTGATTGAATACCTGAAGCATTACATAGACAAGAACCAGATGAATTGGGCTGACTATCTCGATTTCTATGTTTTCTCCTACAACACAAGTGTTCACGAATCAACAAAATTTACCCCCTTTGAACTTCTTTTTGGACGAAAAGCACGTTTACCCTCTAGTATTGAAATTCCGGAAACCGAGGATACCTACGATGATTATATTACGTCCCTATCCAAAACATTGACCTCTCTTCGAAAACTCGCGAACGAACGTGTCATTTGCGCGAAGGAAAAATCGAAGCAGTATTACGATCGTAACACGAGAGAAAGAGATTTTAACATAGGAGATAAGGTATATCTCATAAAACATGCGAAACAAGGTAAATTCGATGACAATTACACGGGTCCATTCGAAATTTTGGAATTACTTGACTCCAATACCGTAAAGATCCGCGTCCAAAATTCTCATAAAATAGTACATAAAGATTACATAAAGATTGCTAAAATTTCAGATTTACCATAATATCAGTTGGTCATATGTATACGATAACACCACTGGATAACGAATTTGGATTGATCATCGAAAAAGGAAAAAATGTAAAGTTTTATCTTAACAATTATGAATATACCAGATTCATTGATATACGAATTTTTAATGAGAAACGCCAGAATTTATCAACCGCAATAAGAAATTTAACATTTTTATGCGATTCAGTCAACGATTTCAAATGCGATAGGTTAGTACAAGTTCAATCTATATTATTCTACATTAACCAAACGTCTAACCAAATTGCGCATGTAACCAGTCCGAGGCTAAGGCGTGGTGCAATTAATGGCATCGGACGCGGCATGAAAGCCTTATTTGGATTAATGACCGAGAGTGATGGTAAGAAATTACAGAATCTAATTAGGGATAATGATCATAAAATTACAGAAAATGCGAAACTATTTCAAAATGCAACCTTAATAATCAAGGATACCATTAATAGATTCAGTAATATCACCAATTACCTCCAAATTATGATAGATAAGACAATTACTGAAATTAACCACATCACACATATGTTAAATAATCATACAGTAGAAATTCGCCAATTAAGGTATTCAAATAAAATTAACGACATACTGACATTAATGTACAATTCAGCAACTATTTTATTGTCCGAATACAAATCGATATTAGACGCAACATTATCCGCGAAGAAAGGAATTTTACATCCCAAATATGTAACAATGAATGAAATTTATAATGATGTAAAAGAAACCCTGTATGAAAATGTAAAAATTATTTCCGATTACGACGATTTCGTACGAATTTGCGATATGGCAATATGTATGAGTGAGGATTTAATTATTTTCAAAATTACAATACCCATAATTGCGCCAGATAATTTTACACATGTTCATGTTACAACCTTACCACACTTTACACCATACGGACAAATATACACGAAACCTTTTAAAGTGAACTTTATTTTGAACCAAAACAATGAAACATATATGCCTATTAGTAAAGAAGATTTAAACAATTGTAAGTCTACGACAAATTTCACACTATGTAAACAATTTAATGTAATACGAAAAATTAACGTAGATTCCCCATGTACTGTAAAATTAAGCACAGGAAATAAGTTACGAAATACTGGTGACTGCGATATCAGAATTATACGAAAAACAAAAAATTATTGGATTCCACTATTAAATAAAGACAATTTGGCCTATTCCTTATTTGAAGAAGAACAAATTAAACTTATTTGCAATAAGATAAATTACCAAGAAACATTAAAATCCTCGGGTATATTGACATTAGACAAGGGATGCCGTATTGAATCCAACAGTTTTTCATACTCCTTACCCAAAAATGGTTACATTGACACAAATAGTACATTATTCATCCCTAACGACATAAATATAACAAAAATTCTTGTACACGTAGAAAATAAAATTAACAATACCGATCTATTTTTAAATTTATTGGAAGAATTTGAAATGATGGATGACGACTTTAAAATACAAACGATAAAATTAGACGAAATTGTAAATGCGACGGATAAGGTACTCCGTGATTATAAAAACAATTATATAAATTCAACTACGATTATGGAATATGTATTACCGATTCTCTCAATTATAAGTCTTGCGCTAGTTTTAGTTGCGTTAAAAATGAAGAATAAGCATTAACCAAATATATTTTATCAATCGAATACAAATTTTATTGAGCCTGAGCCTCAATCTTGAGGAGGGGGGTATGTTATACCCCAGATAGATTTTTAAGATAATAATTGATAATTATTGTAACATTCCTGCAATCATCTTTTTCCTTCATTACCAATTTACAATTACAATTTCAAAACATTCCCTATTTTATCAATTCACATGCTATTTGTGCTGCTGTTGGGAAACATTGCGACCATAAATAAGAAATTTATTATTTATAGACAATTGACTATAATTGAAATAAAAATAATTAGCTTTCTGTAAGTTCAAGACAATTAACAACAATATAGAATTTATGATGGAAAAACATTTAACCTATTTTATGAAACAAAGAGTTAAAATTTTAATAAGTTATAAAAAGTATAATGAACGTGAGTATGCTCAACAATTAAAAGTTATGGAAGTAAAATTTAGAACACGAAATTAGTGCATTTAACCCATTCTTGACTAAAAAGGGTTAACAATTAAGAGACAAATAATAATTTGTATAAGTAATTAATTTATTTAACATAAATAAATTCAAACGTTATAGCTAATAAAACATTAGAAATACAATTTCATGCATTTAACCTATTTTAAAACTGAAGGGTTAAATCAGTTAAAAGCCGTTAATGATAATAACAATTCAATCAAACCACATAATGTAAGAAATATCACAAGTTATAACAAAAATAAAACCTTAAATATACGTACTATTACAAATTAACCCATTCTGGTATGAAAGGGTTAAAACAAATAATAACTTATAAAACACTAATAATTTTACCGTTACACAAATATAAAGTTAATTAACAAGTGTTATTTGTTCACTTAATATAACTAGAAAATCATTAATATAAAATACTATTTTCTTAACCCATTTCGACAACAAAGGTTAAATACGTATTACAACAGATAACGAGATATTTTAACATATAAACAGCCAAACGAACTCAAACACATTTTAAAAAGTTAAATCAGAATTAACAATGAGGCAATAAACATTTCTAATAATTATTTAAATAAATAATTTTTATAACAATATTAAATTTAATTTATAATATTATCAAGTCTTTGAGAAGGCTAAATGAAGAGGAACAATATGAATAAATAATATTTAATAACAATTAAACATTCTTTAAACATCTTTATTAAAAATCTAAGATGAGCAACTTAATAAAATATTAATAAATATCAGAATATTATATAACAATAAATATTCAGAGTTATAACATAAATAAAATGATATTTACAATACATAAAAACAATTCTACATTATTTAAACATATTGATTAACAAATTAACGATTAATAATGAAAGAATATTATATGATAATTAATCTAATAATAAACCATATAAAAGCAAAACGCAGTTACTCATTCACACGCGAAACATTATATTTATTCACAATCATTAAAACTGCAGACATAATAGTCAGCAAGAAATCGCATACGCTCAGATAACGCGAGTTGAGGAATGTCGCTATCAGAGATTTCTCATGCAGCCTCAGCAGGCACGTGCGCACAACGCACGCCTAACGGTCGTTCCCATGCAGATTCAGCACTCACGTGTACGAACAACGGTCGCTCAACGGCCGCTCCCACGCACGATCAGCACTCCCACTAAGCATCCTCCCTTCCACGAGCCTCATCTCCCACTATTCAACCACTAATCCTCTATCCTTTTTAAGGAGATTCCCTACGCTGCGACAGTCAGTCACAATCCGCATTTTATAATAACCGATTCATTAACAGTTGTAAATTAAATTAAGTTTTGGTCATAACCGATTCATTAACAGTTGTAAATTAAATTAAGTTTTGGTCATAACCGATTCATTAACAGTTGTAAATTAAATTAAGTTTTGGTAATAACCGATTCACGAACAGTTGTAAATTATATTACAAAT